>CAJNIZ010001359.1:0-19325 GCA_905231905.1 Symbiodinium pilosum | reverse complement strand
AATTTTGACAGTTCCCCACATGTTCTGCTAAGCATCTCGGTCTTAGGCCGTTGCACTTTTTCTGGGCTCGCAGTGCAGCTGCCAGAGAACAAGTGAACAAAGAGGGTCTGGCTACTTAACCTTGGCCCTGGGCTTGAAATGATGGGTTGCTGTTAAGGAATTTGAATTAAGGTACTATAATAAGGAAACTTTGTTATGAATTGTATACCCGTAGCATGGCAACTAAATCTAAATTCCTTAACAGCGACCCAGAATAGAAAGTGAAAACGCGCTGAGGTCTGAGGTTTGAATCCTTGGGCACCCAAACCTGCAGTTGGACTTTAGGGTTTAGGGTCCTGGGGTTGGACATTTTGACGTCCAACAGATCGACCTTATGTGTCAAACCTGGAAACCAAAACCTGAAGCCACCCGAAGTCCCCTTGCTCCCCAGAAGACCTACCTTACAAGTTATTGGTCCGGAATAGGATAATACAGTCCCTATATAATCCCCATGCAATATATCCGCATGTTGCCTAAGAAGAACCAGTGACTTACTGTATTGGAGACGTGTCTACCATTGATGGAACGTGCTATAGAAACAGGCCACTCCAGCACAGTCGCGTGGGCAGCGTTCCGATCATGATTATTGTTACGAGTGTTGCTTCTGTTATGTTTCTGGCGCTGTTCTTTCAGCATCTTCGGAAAACACCGGATTCACACGAGGGAACCCTTGTCCATGGATTTTCTGGGAATATTGACTGTAGCTCCCATGAGCCATAGCCTAAACTCCTGGTAGGCCCCCTTAATACCCCCTATATCATCCCCCATACAACCCTCCTTTACGGAGTTTAGACTGTAGCTCACATACGCCCCATCTAGGTCTCCCAGAACTTCGGCCTGCTGGCTGCAGCGCTGCGCCGCCTGCGCTCGGAGCGGCGTGGCTGCAGCATCAGCAGATGGAAGCTTCGGGGTTTACGGGCTAGGTTTAGGGTTTAGCGTTTAGGGGTGTCTTTGCCCTGTAGGGGCTGGAACACATTGTTGTTGTGAGTGAAAGCCAGGCTTCTCTATGAGGCGAGGCTACCAATTTGACCCTGGGCTACCAGGAGTTTAGGGTCATCTTCTAAGTCGCGCTCTTTGTTGCATGATCATGTGTGGCATTTTTGGGTAGAAGTGGGCACCACCTCAATCCAGATCTTCAAGCAAGCCCCAGACCTGAGCCCAAAAAGCAGTCTTCAACATTTTGCGGAAGTTTGCCAAACACTTTTTTGGTCATATTTGCCCATAGATTTCATCGCCAAGGCAAATCCTGGAGCACCTGGACATCATCGTCGCGCCCATCATCGGCGCCGCGGAGAGCGACTCCGCCGAGATGCGCTGGGCACCTGGTGGGTCGGGACGTGAACTCCGTTTATGCTGTGACAAAGCCCCACCCCCTTCCCCCCCTAACATGAAACATTCCCAATGTGGCATACTTGGGGTCATTCCCCCACCCAGTAACTGTCCTTAAAGGGGCTTTATTAAGGGGCTATTATAATTCCTATTACCCCTTGTGGTAACAGTTTCTGTCAGGGGGAATAACCCAAGCATACTAGAAAAGTCCGGAGGAGTGGGGCTTATCGTGGCTCTCCGGAGCCCAAGAGCTGAATCCCGAACCCTGTACCCTCATCGTGCTACGCTGCACCCCCATCACGCTAAAGCCAGATGTCCACCCAATTTTCAGCTCTAACAAAAAGGCACATGTACCTGATCCTATGCGCTACCAAACCCCTGAAAGCATGAAACCCTACAGAAACCTTCAACCCTAAAACTCCAGTCTCCAACCATACTCCTTGAAAAAAGGTCCTACTCCTGCAAACAAAATTGTCAGCTTAAACAGGGAATGCTGTACTGCAACATGATCTAGTCTTGAAGGACGTCAGGTACTGTTGCTCTGACTGACAGTAATTGAGCAGGCATCCCGATCGGGGAACACATGATGTGCCTGTGCAGACCCAGACTGCGCGCAGATCGTAGATATGGCCGTTCACCCCACAAAGAGATGATCGGACCCAGGTAAGGCTGCTATCTTCAGCCTAGTTGACTTGTACCTGATCGTGGGGGAGGAGCCGGTGTTGCCTTGAATTTTGGGCTCTAAAGCAGCGGGCCTGAACGGACTGCTGCCTGGGTCCTGGGTGGTGTGTTCTTGACTATATCTGCTCACTCCTGAACCGTTCCCTTCACTAGCAGTCTGCAGAATCTGTTGCTTGCAGAGTTGGCTAAAGTTGAAACCGTCAGGAGAAAGGCCATAGGATACCCGCTCAATGACCAGTTGAAGGAATTTGAGGCCATCTTCTAAACTTCCGGACCTTGTTGTGGAATACATTAGGGTGGTTGTCAAAATTTCGGTCCCTTTTTGGATCATTATGAGAAGGCACCTAAGTATTTCGGGTACCCAAAAAGGGATCATAATTTTGACAACCACCCATTAGGATGCATGTCAGAGCTTTGACTGGAAGCTCGCAAAAGTGGAAAGTTGGGGTCTGAGCATTCCCCATCCAGGAGGTGATGACCTACTTCCGCCAGGATACTTGGGCAGGGTTCATTGATTGTCAAGCTGCTGTTCGTACTTGGAGCATTTTGCTCCGACTAGCCAATTCTGTCAGTATTCTGATTAGTGGTTATTTTGGAGGCGCTGCCTGTTTTGAATCCGAACTTCTCCGCAGGCAATTGATTCTAGCCTCTTGGGGGGACGATTATGTCGGGTTTGTCAATTCAAGTCTTGAGCCTCATCAAGATTGTGTTTGGAAGATCTAGGGGCGTAGTACTACTGGCCAGGTGCAAGCAATACGCGGGGTTCTGATTTAGCAAGTCATCATGTTGTTTCTCACTGAACTATGTCCAGGCAAGCCAACTCTGCCAGGAGAAGTGAAGACAGCAGCATTCCCGTGTGAGGGAGTATAACCAACAGTGACCCAATCCTTTTAGCAGCCGCTTCTGTCCAAAGTTCGCATATTATTTGTTCGCCAAGATCGTCCTCACCATCATCTGCTAACATTTTTTTATCCTGACTATCTGCTGTAGTTGATGCTCAGTTACTCAACCCACACATCGGAGCGGCAGCGTTGATCCAAGGAGCTTTCTCCTAGCCAGCTCAAGTTAGTGACGCTGCTCCTTGGGCAGGCATGTGAGAGTCAAACTAGCGCTCCCTGAATGATGTTTTGTGCTGTATGTACTAGTAAGAGGGCCCTACTTTTGACGGATCCCCAGTTGGGGCTTCAGTTCGCTGTTTTGAGACGGCTGGCGTCCCAGGACAATCAGCAAGCTAATGCAATTCATGGACTAATGTCCTGGCACAGCAAAGACTCCAGAGCTGGTTTTCAAAGCACTATCGCCCGCATAAGGTATGCCGAGAGGCAGCAGTGCGACAGCAGAGGGGCCGTGGTCGAAGCAGACGACTGAGCCCTGTTGTTATGTTAATGTACTCGACGCTGAATTCAAGCAGAGCTTTTTCTGCTTGGGAGCTTCGCGAATTTATTTGATTCTCCGTGGGCAACAGCTGCTCGTTCGCCCAGGGCAGAGAAGAGGCATCCCCACGTGAGATTTATGAATGAGGCGAGAAGCCTCGTATGTGTAGCAGGAGTTGCTCAACGTTTCAGCAGCTCGATATGCATGACAGCTGGCAATCGGCCGGACTGCTTGAGCGGCCTACCGCACCTGATTAAAGCACTACTGTAGAGGTTTGTAAGGGTACCCCTAATTTTAGGAAACCCCAAACCCTAAATGTCCCTAAATAACCCCAATACATCCCCCTATATCCCCCTTTTAAAGGTACCCCTTTAAAAGGCTGTAAGGATGGTCGGTTTCGTTGATGTAAGGAAGACGTTGTCTTTCCCCTAGTCGAGCATGCGATGCCCCTACTTATGAACGGATGTACGTCTGACAGACTGACAGCTGCTTTCTTCAAGTCCGCCCTGGTCTGCCGTAATTTGGTCCTTCTGCGAAGAAATGACCCTGAACGTACGGGGCCTCAAAGAAGCGGAGTGTCGAAACGTACAAAAAGGAAGGAACATCAAATGGAAAGCAAATGGAAGATGGAAGAATTTGCGTCACAGCCTTACAGGGTTTTTACAGGGGTTGTGTTACAGCGAAGCAGGGAAGTTGGTATGACGATTTACAAGCATCTTGACAAGTAAATCCCACGCCAGGATGTAGCCTGGGGCAGGTTCACTGCCTCCTATGCCGAGACCAGATCAGGTGTTTCACATTTGGCAGCAGGTTTGGGGACCTGGATTAGGGTTTTGGGGTGTAGGGTTCAGGGTTTAGGCTTTAGGGTTTAGCGTGTAGGGGCGAGACATCCGAGATGGTGTTTCTGGGCTCAAGCCTGAAGAAAGTGCCACACGTGCCAGCACCCACATGCGCATCTACTGTAGATATGGGAATAAGTAGGAACATCTTCCTGACCTAATCCTCTCTAATTGGAGTACGGCATACCCTACCGCCACAAAGCCAGGCCCATTCAGGCGCCTACATCGCCACATGAAAGCAGCCAACCTGAATCTAGGTCAGCGCAAGGATCTTTGCAGAAGAACGCATGCGACATTAAGACAAGAAGTGGAAGCAGGGCTGCCATTGCCAGTATGCTGATGCCGATGATGGTTCTCATTCCTATCGGTATTTTTGAGATCAGTGTTCTTTGTTCGACTTTCCCTTATCAGAATGACATTCAAATTTACATGCAGTTACCTTTGGTGTCGCCGGTTACAAGTATCGTTGCCTAGCAAGAAGGCATGCGCGTTTAGCCTGCAGCATGGCAGGTGGGATGCTCAAGGCATATGCTTGCACGTTGAGTCCCCGAACAAGTTATAACGAGGTACGTAGTACCGGCAAAACTAAAGGTTCTCCATGCTGAGGAGAAGAAGCCAAGCGTCGGCGCACGGACGCACCCAGGACCGAATCATTGCAATGTTGTTCATCGTGGTTGCTGGCAGAGGCCATCACATCCTTCGTTTTCTTTCGCTCTTCTTCTTCTTCACCAACAGGCAGAGAGCCTTGCCATCAGAGTAGGAATCACCAGCCTTGGGCTCTCAGTTTGCTTTACGGTTGTATTCACTTAGATATTTTCATTGCTCCTGATCATAGTCGCCGGGTGTCACATGCCTGCCACTAGTCACTTGTCTTACCATACTCGGTCGTATTTGCCAGTGATTTAATTTCAATTTTCCGTTGTGACCCTGTCTCATCTTATTTTCATTGTTACTGCAATGTCATCCTCTCATGGTAACCAACTATCATTGTCATTTTTCTGAATCTCATGCTTCATGCACCTTAAATCCTAGCCTCAAACTGTGCGTGTGAACCCAGTTTCCATTCAATTTGGGCGTTCTTTTCGATTTGCTTTTCCACAACAACCTTATACATGCCTTTTTATCGCGCCAGAAAGCTCCAGTTTCCATTCCATTTCCATTTGGTTTATAAACTTCTATTCTCCCCTCCGGGCTCCTGGAGTGTCTTCACCTACAGTAAAGAACACCCTTCGTAACTTGTGGTCTGATCTAGATTTTCTGTTTGAGTCTCCTTCATGGGGTTAATCTTTTTAAACCCTCTATAATGCCTATTTAGAAGCCCCCCTATAACCCAACATATAATCCCTATATGCCCTTGCATAACCCAATATGGTCAGATATGGTAGTTCCCAAAATAGGGGGACCCTAATATAGACCCCAATATATTACAGTCCTTATTATTGGGACCCCCCAAAATGATACCCCTAATTTTGGGAAACCTTAAACCCAAAACTCCAAATAGTAGCTTCCATTTTCTTTTCCATTATCCCTATAACCCCTATATACCCCTTATATACCCATGATCTATTGCAAGGATGCCTCGCCTGGGCGGCGCCCCGCGCACCACCGTGGCGGCGGCGCTGCGAGGAGCAGGCGCCACGTGGCATGAGGCCCCCGGTTTAGGGTTTAGGGTTTAGGGTCCAGGGTTTAGGGTCAGTGATGGTAATAGTAATTAGTAATCGTAATATATTCTAATAGGGCATATATTGGGGTTCTATAAGGGTTATATTGGGGTTATATAGGGAATAATGGAAAAGAAGATGGAAACTACTGTATTATAATAGGGTATATATTAGGGGTATATTGGGGTTATATTAGTAATTAGTAATCGTAATAGTACTAGCAAAATTAAGTTCAATAGCAAGTAACAGTAACAGTGATAGTAGTGGTACTTGTCATAGTAACAGTACTTGTATTTGTCAGAGTAATAGTAATAGTACTAGCATTAGTTGTCATAATTTATGGTAGTAAACAGTATTCAGAGTCTCGGTATAATGGTAGGCTTTCCACGTGGCCTCCCAGTTATAGAACCTCCAGGGCGCATAGGGATTTGGTGTCTTCAAAGGGTAGCCAAAGTTCTCAGTGGAGGGACCCCTTCTGTCCAGGCTTTTTCCCGGCTGATCGTTGGACACGTATCCTTTGGAAGGTCCGGTCGAATTCATACATGCAAGGGGAAGCAGCAGCTAGCATTCATTGCAGGGATATCCGGGATACAAGATACAGGAGGCAAAGAAAAAGACGATCAAGAAGAAGAAGAGGAAGAAGAAAAAGGAAGAAGAAAAAGGCAGAAGAAGAAGACAACGTCAACATGAACGTCCATGTCGTCCTCGTCGTCGCTGGCGGCGGCGGCGTCGTAGCAGTAGCATTAATATCAGTAGCAGTAACAGCAGTAGCAGTAGTAGTAGTGGTGGTAGTAGTAGGAGGAGGAGCAGGAATAGTAGGAGTAATAGGAGCAGCAGCGGGGCCGGCAGCAGCAGCAGGAGTAGCCGAAAAGGTAGCGGTAGCGGCAACAAGAAGAACACTACAAGTTGCGACAGCAATGAATGTAAATTGGAACCGTAGCCACAAGCTACGGCTCAACCATGAACTTGTCCGGGAAGAGCAGTAAACTGGCTGTTTTTCCCCTGAATACCGTAGAAATGAAAAATGAGGCCCTATGCTTTGCAGAGCCGCCTGAGCTGCCAGCCCCTCGGCTTTTGGGCTTGGAAGCTAAGTTTGCTGGTTGTGGGATATTGGAGGCTTAGGGAGCTCTCGGCCCTCAGGTCATCTGTTCGGGTGTGTCGGCTTGCTGTGTTAGCTTGTGAGTGGCTTCTTGGGAAAACAAATTTCTGCATGGATTGCGGGATTTCTTGAGTTTTGTCGTAGCCATAGCTTCGTTACCGTAGTTGTCAGGAATCGACCGTTGCAGACAAATTTTATGCCCAGGTGGCCGGGGTGAAGCTGGCAAGCGCAGTTCCTTCTGGCACGCTGCTATGCCGAGTACCTTCTCGACTGCACTTCTCCAGGCTCCCCAGCCAGACCAAGCTTTTTGAGGACCTCCAGGTATTTTTAGAAGCCCATGATGTAGTGTTCCAAGTAGTAGCAGCCGTGGTAGCAGTGGCTGTCAGGAAATCATAGCATTCGAGCTCCGTGATCGGATGCTTTAAGTGCCGCACGTAGGGCTGTTGCCGAAGCTTTTGCAGGCCTCAGTGTCAGGCTGCTGCACCAGCCATCTATGAGGCATGCGAGGTCCCCGGACGGATGAAGGGATATGAAGTCCTAAGCACAGATGAGTTGCCATGCTGCTTGAGAAGTTTCACTTCCTAGAGATGTTATGATTCATAGACAGATGTGAGTAGAGTTGTATGGTTCGGTATCATCACCATGGTTGTTATTGCCATTTCTGCTCGTAGTCCCCCTAAAAACTCCTGTCAAGGACTGGGGTCTCCCGGAAAGCTGCAACAGCGGAGGCCCTACCGAGCGCCGACCCCGAGAAGTGCCTTTGCTGCTTAGGGTTTAGGGTTAAGGGTTTAAAATGGTTTTGAACAGGGTCTAGGATTGAGGGTCGGTAGGGGGATTTCAGAGGTTCAGAGTGTAGGGGTTTTGGGGGTCAAGGCTTTGGGTTTGAGGCTTAGGGTTGAGGGGGGTTTGTCCGGTTGTTGAATAACAAGTACGAAGGCAGCCCAGAGGATTTTTTGTCTGATGGAAGGAGGTCAAGTGAGCCAGAGTGAGCAGAGGAGTAGTACGCCAACGGCGTGCTGCTCCATGAGGGCTCCTTTTGAAGGTCATCAGCTGTACATACCATACCCTGTGATCAATACCCGCTCTCTACAGGCTCCAGGAAGTTCCGTTTCAGATCTGGACGTAGGAGCGCTTTGGTCTATTTGATCCCCATGCTTCTGCTTTCTCCGTGGAAGGAGGGCAGAGGCCGCTGATGCGCTTTGCAGCCTGTCTGGATTGAGTGGCTCGAAGGGATCTTCCATGATACAGTGGATGGTAATCGTGCCGCTTATCACCAAAACATTCATGATGCGGATCGTAATTGGCTACCAATGATAACATGGCCTTCCAACACTCCTGTGACTGCAGCTGTTACTATTTTCAAAGTTCTTTCCTTAGAGTTGCATTTGCCGCTGTGGCCGGGTGTTCGAAGCCCAGAGGTACCTGCCAAGGTGTTGGGGTGTTTGGGCCAAGAGGGTTTAGGACCGCTTGGGGGCCGTTTTAGGCTGCCAAGGTCGGGATCACTGAGATCACTGGCTTCCGTTTCCTAATTGGGAGGCGCTACTCTGAACCAGAAGGTCATTGCGTACACGACTGCAAAGGATCTCCTTCAGCAACTTCTGTGAAACTCCAAACCTTGTGTGCAACTCAATGCCAAAGGATGTTCTCAGTTCTAGTTTTCAAAGGGTGCTGCATGGCTGCTTTCCCAGGTATGGCGCTGCTGCTCTCCTCTCACAGAAGAAAGCCTGAAGGAGAGAATCCGGAAGGAGATGCCCAGCTGCACAAAAGCTTCCCCCATCTGTCCAAAACATGCTGATGAGAGTATCCACATCCAACAACCCTAAGCCCTACACTTCCCAAACATAATAATAGTAATAATAATGATAGTAATATTAGTAGTAATAGTAATAACAATAATAGAAAATGAAATAATAGTAATAGTAATAATAGTCATACTCACAAAAATGGCTCTTCTCCAGGCGAGTGCGGCGACCACAGTCCAGTGGCAACCTGTTTGGCAGGCGCTAGCCGCCGTCCTCTTGGGGTTGGGTCAGGACTGATGCTATCCTGTTTGGCGAGTTGCTGCTGGCTCGTGGCCATAAGCCCCTCAATCCAAAGCTCTGGACTGGGAACCGTTCATCCGACACCCACAACACAAAAAGTCCAATCTTGCGAGCTGGCTTAGGGATCTAGATTCTCGGGGGCATTCGTTGACACGTCAATGCTTTCCTTCAGGACTTCGAGGATCACCACCCCTACGCCGCCGCCTGGCAGGGCCGCCCACTGCGCGACTCTTCTTCGGCGGAGCCCGCATCGTGTCAACGCATGTTGGGGTTTGAGGTTCAGGGTTTGGTCTGGAATTTTGGAGAAATGGTTCCTTTCCCTCATATCTAAACAGCCCTTTCACGAATTGCTTTTCAAGTTCATTCAGATTCTTGGTATCATGTGAGATATGCGCCGCGAGCCAGGATCAACCCTGGGTCATCGAGCCATCCCTTTCCTAATCTAACCCCTATATAACCCTTATATCCCCCTTTTTAAAGTACTCCACAATTTTAGGAAACCCTAAATCCTAAACTCTTTGTTCCCTACATCCCCCTTTTTGAGGTACCCCTCATTTTAGGAAACCGCAGGTATTTTGAGGACATGGCTTCAGCTTCTGGCTCTGAGAGAAGGGCCGTAGCTGGGGGTTTCCTGAAATTAATGGAAAAGAGCATGGAAACTACTATATTCTAATAGGGTACTTATTGGGGTTCTATAAGGGTTATATTGGGGTTATTATATAGGGAATAATGGAACAGAACATAGAAACTACTATAGTATAATGGGTACCTTACTACCATAGCCTCTCCGCATCTCACGCGGAGCTCAGGAACTGATGGCGGCACAAGCGAAGTATGTGAGGACTGGTAACATCCGACGCTGTCACCTCATTCTAAACCCTAAACCTCTATGTGGTAATTTCCCTAAGTAGGGGGACCCCACTATAGGACCCAAAATACCATAATCCTTGTTATGGGGACCCCCAAAAAGGTACCCCCGCAATTTGGGGGAACCTCCGAATTGGGATTTGGTCTGAGTGTTTGGGGGGCTTGTGGTCTCAGAGATGACGGGTGGACGGGAGCCGGATGCGGGGCTGCCTACCTAAAGCGCTACTGACACACAACTCCATAAGAGCACATGACATGGAGGTGCTAACCGGCCCCCCCCTCCCCCATGGATCCCCCCTACTGTAGGACTGCATGTGACAAGCGAAGGCTCCCAACAGGAGTCATGCGAGGCAAGGGCAGCTATAACGAGAGCAACGCAAGTTGCAAACTTTAGTTCTGCTAGCTATGATGAGGTAAAAAAGGTACCAAATGATTTGCAGCATGAATGCAATCAACATGAAACTATGATAACCATGATGAAGATGGTAATCTTGGCTTCAGGACCGTTTATGGCTGCATCTGTGATACCGTGAGTCCAGCTCTTCTCCCTCCGGACCTGGACGAAGGCAGTTCGCCGCTGTCGTGACAATGCTTCCCTAGAAGTGATATGTAACGTATTAGGAGTGCATGTCTGTGAGTCACATTTGGCAAGTCTGAGATTCAACAGCCCTAACTCCCAATGAAACTTCATAGAATGCCACTAAGCCACTCGCCACTTGACTTGAGGCTCCCCCCGCATGCCTGCAGTTCTTCTAATCTCAACTGCGGTTGTTTGACACTCGCGGTCATCATCATCATCATCATCATTATTATTATTATCATCACCCTCATCATCATCATGATCATCATATTCCATGATTTTTATTCTTGACTTGTGTTTTCACGGCCCATATTCTGCTTAGCAGCAGAGCTGCAGAGGCCTCTTCATGCTCTCTTGGCTCTGCCTGCTGACGCGGCGGTTTGGGGGCCCAGATGGCTCAGCGCTGGTTCCAGGCAGTCGTGCGTTCTTTTTGTCGAGTTTTGCGGGATAGTGGCCATGGTAGTGATGAGAGTAGTCAGGGCGGTGGGCAAGTGCAGGAGTAGCTATAGTAATAACAATAATAGTACTAGCAATAGTCTTATTAGCAATAACACTATTAGGAATACTAGCAATAACACTATTAGGAATACTCATCGTATAAATACTAGGAATAATAGAGCATTAATATTAGTTGTATAAATAGTCGTACTAAGTAATATAGTCGCATTTACAATAAGAAGAATAATCCGGGGCAGCCCGGACTTGCTTTTGGGAAGCGTAGGGTCGAAGGCTTCAGGCCTCACGCGGCCCCAAGAACGGTTGCCCAACATGCGAGTATTTACCTTTCGGGGGTTACTAGGGAACAAGGCAATGTGTTTTCTACATCTCTATATATAGATATAGATAGAAATCGCTATAGGGTTTAGGGTTAGTAGGGAATAGGAAAGTATATTACATAGGGGTTATACAGGGATTTTATGCCCTTATTCCCTACAAACCCCAAGTATTTACAGGCATGTAATGTGGTATCTGTCCAGTTGTACTTACTGTTGCTACCTTCGCTGCGGAACATCTCATTTTATCTTTGCATGCCAGTGCGAGAGGCGTGGACTTCTTGAACCATGCTGCAGCGCCAAACGCATCCAGTGATTGGGACGAGGACGGAATTTCAAAGAACTGTTTTCTCACCTAACCCTAGAAGAACATCTGCTCCTTCAGCAGGCTGTTGTTTTGTCCAAAGGCGGGGGTCCACAAAAAGACACTGCGCTTCCCAGGAATCCGGGTCTGTGGAGGTGCGCGCCCTCGCGGACTTGAGCAAAGGAGCTGGCCTGAGTACGAAGCGTTCAGAGAAAGAGGTTGTGGCACTGCCCCATTGTTGTAAGAATCATAGCAGGCACATGCAAATGCTAGACTCCCTCAGCAGAATGCGATAAAAGACCTTGTCATACAATAGAGTTGCCATGAGTTGCCAGTCATTTCCAGCCTGCCCGAAGTGGCTGGAAAGCTTCACGCAGGCGACGAGGTTCTGCTTTCCTACGGCTGCCTTTCGAATCCGCTGCTCTGGCGCACCTACGGCTTCACACTTCCCTTCAGGCGCGGCAAGCGAATCTGGCCTGGGAATGTGCCAAGATCAGGAGGTCATATTCGCAGTGGCCATGACAGACAGCAATGACAGTGCATGTAAGAGCAGCATTGCTGATTATGGGACATCGTACGGGTAAGTCAATGAATTCTGTGTTGGATCCACTTTTTGGCGCAGCAGTGTGTCAGTGATCGGAAGCGCTCTACATATATGTGCATATATGAGTTTCTCACGATAAGCGGTCATTCTCCAGGGTTCCGATGGCAAGAAGTATGCATTCAGATTGTGGGGTAAACGCTGATCGGGGGGGTGGGGGGGCGATGTGGACTCCAGTATGTGATGAACCGCTGTATGAGTGATCCTTAATTTCCAGTAAGGCCAGAGAAATTGGGTACGCAACCCAGTAGACGATGTCTCTCATCACTAAGACTTGCATGTTCGAGAGGCTGAACCCCCGCCTTGCTCGGATCCTTGAACTTACAACCCCTAAACCCTCAAACTGCAAAACCGCGTGAACCTAAATTCTGGAAGCCCCCGAACCTTAAACACCAAGACCTGATACTCCAAGGTCCACTACGACAGAAAGCTTATACCGCTTGTTTACTGAGCGCATTCTGCAGGTCTGAGCCCATGTGGACTTGCACCTTCTCACAGCAGGAGCTCAGCGAGGTCTCTTGGTATGCATGAGCGTATAGGGTACCCATAGAGGGTAAGCAAATGGAAAAGAGCACATGGAAAAAAATCGAAACTGGATTGTAGGGTTACAGGGTTTGTGGATTTGGGTTGAGGGCAGATTTTTTCAGGATTCTCTTAGGGTTTCAGGTTACCCTAGAGTTATGGGGCCCTGGGTTGAAGGATTATGGGTACAGGTTTAGGCTATTGGAACGATGTATAGCCCAGGGTTTGCTTCAGGGGAGCAACCTTACCCACAGAGTCGGAGCTCTCTGGACATTTTCTCTGCACTTTGTCAGAATCATAGTGCCCCATTGCCCGTATGTCCATCGGATTATTCCCTAAACCCCCAACACCCAGTCGACCCAAACCCCTAAACCCTATATAACGCCTATGGAGCCTCCATTTAACCCTGAAGCCCCACTGCAAACTGGTTATCCAGTCCTTCGGGCCCCAGGAGGGACAACCAAATATCTCTGGCATTTAAGTCCACAAACGCAAGATGTTATCAAGCCTCGAAGTTCTCATCAAAATCGAGAATCCTTGTCTGATTTGGTGGTGCCGATATTGTAGACATTAAGCTCCTTGGAACGCACCCTGAAACCTAAACCGTTCAAATCTACACCCTGAACTGAAATCAACCGCCAAGTCCGAATTGAGGCGTCGGATGCCGCGGAGGAGCTGGAGGCACTTGGGGAGACTCGTTAGTTGGGTTCCAATATGGTTAAGTCAAGGTTGAGGGTTTAGGGTAGGTTGTGGCTGTGTAGTACGCTGAGACTAGATGAAGGCTACTTTTCAGGGGGTCTAGGACTGTTGCAGCTGACGCTTTGATTGAGTTGAGGTTAGCAAGGTAATAGTAATAGTGATAGTAATAGTAATAGTAATTGTAATCGTAATAGTAATAGTAATAGTAATAGTAATAGTGATAGTAATAGAGGTGTAGAGGAACACCATTGCCAAGCTTGTCAGGCTTCGTCTTGGGGATGTGGAAAAACCAGTTGGCCGCATTAAAAAGCGGCACTCTAGAACGCGGAGGTCGCCGACAGATGTCCTCCAAAACGAAAACAGCCAAGGGTGGAAGTTCTTTGAAATTCATTGTGCCTTCCATTGTCGTAAACTACCCCAGTGACAAATGGATTGGAGGACACTGAAGCCTGCAAAGCTCTAAGCCTGCTAAGTCCCAATGCCTGTAGTCCCGTGGACCTTATCATCCAATGCAAAGCATTGTGCTGCCCCTGTTCGCTTCCTCAAGCTCTAGCTGCAAGTACAACCACATTCACCCTCGTGCCAAGCGTTTCTTTCGACCAGAACTGATCTGGGCATGTTGCATAGCGATTGTGTTGACGTTATTTTGGAGCAGGCGTGAGATGACCTAAGTCCATTCCTTTTACTTACTGTCAGATTCTTTCTAGATATCTCCCGATGCTCTTCAGTTGCTACAATCTCTTTCCCAAAAGAGGATCTTCAATTCTGGTAATTTGAAGCAGCAAGCCGAAAACAGCGCAAATCAGTGTCAGGGGCTTCCGAACCTTCATTTGGACAGCACCCGCGTGACAGATGAGTTGGCTGCGATGCTGCAGGCCTTGCCGCTTACAGGAAGTTATTACCTCGCTGCTTACAATAATCCTAGAAGCACCTGAAAGCACGATTTTCCCAGGATACCAGAAGCTTCGCAGATGAAGGGTGCTCTTCTTGCGTGGGTATCGTGCGTGTGCGCATGCTCATTTGCAGGGTGGGCCTCCAGGTCTACCTATCCAAAGCATCAGGGCAAACCTCCAGTGATATATCTGGCAGCCACATCTAAGGGTCGCACATGAACAGGGTTTCCCGAATAATTATAGTAACTTGATTTGAGTTCCTTTACAGCAACCCAGGTCGAACATGAGGGGTCAGAGTTGGATTCCACAGCAGGCTGTGAACTCAACAGGTACAGTTGCTCCTCAACTTGCGGCTTCCCTCCTGCTGCTGTTTCATTCCAGTTCTTCCATGTGAGCTATAGGCTAAACTCCTTAAAGGGGGATTATATGGGGTACTACTATGGGGCTTACTAAAGGGCATATGAGGAGTTTAGACTATAGCTCATGTAGTCATGGATTCTTGCTTCTTCCTAACCACTTCCACTGCGCTGCCGCTATCCTACTGTTGATGGAGGAAATCTTGCACCACCTTAAGTCCCCCAAACCTTAGGAATTCCAGTAGTTTAGGGGCCCTAGGTGGTTCCATCAACCGTATCTCTGAGAGCTTCCACACGAGGCCTCCGAAAAAGCCGGCGACTGGCTACGAAAGCTCCTCTTGACGCCCAGGGCCCAGATCCAGACACACATTGGGGATGGAGGAAATGGGGGGGTTTAGGGTTTAGGGTTTAGGTACCTTATATGGGTATTTAGGGGGTATGTAGGGGTTATATAGGGATAATGCAAAAGAAAACGGAAGCTACTATTTAGGGTTTAAGGTTTCCCAACATTAGGAGTACCATTTTGGGGTTCCCAATAATAAGGGACTATAGTATTTTTGGGTCCATATTGGGTTCCCCTTATTTTGGGAAACTACCAAATCTTGCACCCACTTTCGTACCCTATACCCCAGAACTTACACTAGTTTTGGGCTCTCCCTTCAATGATACAAGATTTCCTGCATCAGTAGTAGCAACAGGCATCATAGCAATAAGAATAGTTATGACAACAAGAACCATCTGACCGCACAGTTTGCAAAATTTGGAGGACCCCCATATAGACCCGCCCAAGATTATAGCCCTTATTGTGGGGACCCCCAAAAGGGCACCACTAATTTTGGGAAGTCCTGAACCCAAAAACTCGAAGCCCTAAACCACCCCTGATCTCTGGAAACCCCCATGTTGGACGTTCAGCACCAAGACCAAGTCTCCGCAGGCGTCTTCAGCAAAAGCGTGGGGCCTGCCCTCAGCACCCTAGCTGCAAGGCCAATACAACAAACGGGGCTATAGAAGTGTCTAGGGAGAAGTGGGAAGAACGGATTATGGGGCAATAGTGGACACGAGCAAATGTGAAGTGAAGTGGAAACTGACTGTTAGATAGGGGCTTTGATAGGCGCTTACAGGCAATGATCACCAACAGCATCGTCCTGAATTCCTTTTCACGTCAGCTCCAGGCAGTTTGCAGGCATGCCCGAAAACTAATCAAGCAGTCTAAGGACGAATCCAAGTGAGTAGTATTTTATTTGGGGATACTATGGTACCCATTATAGAGTAAGATGATATCCTCCTTTGGGGGTATAGTACTTTATATGAGGAATATAATCTTACTGGGTTTTACCACCAAAAACTACGCTACTCAAGTAGTCTCTACCCTCCTCGGCCTCGCATATGGGCCAACAGTTTCCATCACCAAAATTGGAAATTGCCCTGGCATGTGCCATCCCGTCCCACGCCTGTATACCTTGCTGACCAGGTAGTTGTCAGGTTGTAAGGTGTGGGGTACTCTCAAACCTTTAGTTTTCCTTCATTCCCGAGACCAGGGAACACTTCTGCTGCGACTTTCCTTGCCTTTGCAGCTTCATCCTCGATTGGGATTGCCCGATTGGTAGCTACCCAAAACAGGGGAACCCCAATATCGACCCAAAATATTATCATCCTTAATATTGTGACCCCTTAAAAGTATCCATAATTTTGGGAATCCCCCAGTTGCTGCTGAGGAAAGAGACGCTGGAATTGCACACGGAGGAGGACCAAGCGAGAATCGAGCTCAGCGAGTGTTCTGGCAGCAGTGCTAACTCCAGGACTAGTGTGTGCAAATGTGTATAATAGTGCACTGGCCCCAACGACTCTTTAGGCAACGCTGCTTCTTTGACTGTTTTTTCTTGTTCTGCAGGGGGTGCAGGTTTGAATCACGATATGTCAAGATTTAGTCAGCTTTCCAGAAAACGCAGAATCTCGCCCATCCATATTGTAGTTGAGACAATCATGTTACTCGACTCCTGTTGAGCAGGCGTTTCTGCCTGTTGGCACACTTGGACATCCTCGACGAATTATCGAGCAGTCGAAGCCTCAGCGTTGTTTCAGCTTGTTTATTACTTTTTGAATGCATACTGGCGTGCAAGCCATTTTGCCTTGAACAAGCTCCTTGGTACTTCTTCACCAGTCTGCGGAAATTGTAAGAACAAACCGGTAGCTGAGACCCAAGAAATCATGGATAAGACGCGGAAGAGGTTGACGGGATTTCGAAGGGTTCTGAGAGATGGTACCCTTCCTCAAACGGGTCGGATCCTTACCTGCACGGCAAGGGTCAACTCCCCAGACAACTGAGGGCCGTGGCAGGTACCGCAATCGATGGGGGGAGGATACGTAATATTGGGATGATATAGGTAATATAGGGTTCGTATTGGGATAATGGAAAAGAAAATGGAAACAGCTATTTAGGGTATAAGGTTTAAATCCAAACCGTTTACTTGAGACCGACCTCCACAGACCTCCGCTCTTGTCACAAGTTTTCAAGAAAAAACTCTATGGCCTAAATTCTGAGACCAAACATGTTAACAGGACCCAAACCCCTAGTCAACCTTGGCTTCAGATGTCCTACCCTACAAGAAAGCAGAACAAAACCTCAGCAGGAAGAATGTACAGGGCCCAGGCGCGTTGACCAAGGCGGCCCTCTCTCCAAATGTTTAGGGTTTGGGGTTTTGGGTTCCCGAAACAAAGGGATGACCACTGAAAAGAAAAGTCGCATCAAGACAAACAAACCATCCCCGGATAGAGGTATTGCAATTTAGGACCTCCCGGATCATCCTTGTGTGACCTCCAAACCCTTAGAGAATCTTGCTCATGGAGTAGCACAAGAAAGGAAGGGATGCGCGGCCCCTCTGAAGACGGTCAGAATAAGCTGCAGGTGATTGTAGCAGCAGTTGCAGCATTGCCAGAAGGATGTATTCTTTAATAACCCCAATATACTATATAGTAGTTTCCATTTTCTTTTCCATTATCCCTCCCTGATATAACCCCTAATAACCCCAATATATACTTCAAACCCGCAAAACCCTCATCCCTCAACCCTCAGGTGACCATGGCTCCTATCCAGATGGGCAAGCCGATGAGGAACAAAAGGAGATGCGGAGAACCAGATCCCAGGATGGGCTCAGGGTTTGGGGTGGATAGGGATATATAGGGATATGTAGGGATGTATAGGGGATGTATAGGGATATCCCCAATATGTATATACATATATATATATGGGATATATGGGGATGTATTTTGGAAGATGGGGATTTTGTATGGTGGAAAAGAAAATGGAAGCTACTGTAGAGTTTGGAGTTTCCTTCTTAGAATTGAGGGCTCCGGGCTTAGTGCGTTGGGTTTAGGCTTAGGGCTTAGGGGGAGGGTTGTCTCCACACGGTTTAGGGTTTAGGGTTTAGGGCTTTAACAGTTTGAGTCTCGTCTTGGGGAGTTGCTGGAGTAAGGACTTGATTACGTTTCCGGGCATGTACGTAAGCGGACGCGATTTCAGGAAACAAAATAAGATACACACCACACCAAATTTGCCAAATATGGCACTTGCAATACCAAGGTTTTCCCATTACTAATTTTGCCTCTTTCGCAGGGGCGTATAATTTTTCTCCATCCTCCACGAACAGGCAAAGGTGACTTTCTCAAAGGAGGCCGCTGCTGTAAACCCCAGATAAATTACGAGTGGTTTTTTTCATCAGGATAAGGTGTCTGCATTTCCAGAAGCATCGAAAGGAGGTAAAAATGAGATGAGGGAAGGGGCGCAAGCCACTCATTACCCTTTTGAAAGAGGACCAGGGCAGAATGACTGAACCCTTTAAGTGCTCCCGGGCAAACAATCAATCCCCATGATAGTCCAGAGAATTCCATTCTCTCATTTCTTGCTAACTACCCGGGATTTAAGAATGAGTTCCGTCGCATCTGCACGTCATGCTTGAGCCTTTCTGTAGTAGATTAGGATGTCCTAATGGCACTTGCCAGGCCCAAACTTCGAACGCGCACAGAAACCGATAACCTTCAGAAGATTACCAAACCTGAGCCAGTATGTGAGAATCCTCACACCGTGACAGCAAGAGATACAGGACCTCCGGCGAGAGATGGAACTCATCCAGCAGGCCGACCTTTTCTGTTGAATCTTACAGGATTTTGTGGCTTCAGAGGGAACGTTTGCAGCAAGTTGTCCGACAGAGCTGTCGAAGCAGTCACAAAAGAGTTTGAGTTTCATATCTGTAATTGATACAACAGCGTTAGGACGCTTTGAACCTTTATGCAACGATGTAGGGGTGTAGGGTGGCATTTTGCAACACGCCTATGCGAGCGGTTGTTGCAGGCTCATGTCGGATTTGGCAACTATGATTGCTATGTGTATTGTGTTGGTACATCCTAAGTATCATAATAATAATAGCAGTTATAGATACAGATACTAAACAGTAATTGATAATATTAATACTTTCTAATACCAAGTTTTGTTTCAATGTAAGACAAGCTTTGTCTGTGTGCACAGGCTGGCCTGCTGCGCCTGAGCTGAGCCACCGAGCTGTTGAAAAAAGACTGCGGCGACTGCGGGGGTCCGTGGGTAACGGAAAGCTTACTGGGATTAGTATAGAATAAGGGAATAGATTATAGGGCGGAACCCGTGTTTTTTTTT
>CAJNIZ010001358.1:0-29235 GCA_905231905.1 Symbiodinium pilosum | reverse complement strand
GTTTCTGCTCCCAAATATGATCTGATGTCAGAAACTACTGGGAAATTGACAAAACAGGTTTCGGGTTTAGGGTTGAGGGTTTAGGGTTTAGGGGACTTCGAGGTATGCTCATAACTTACAACCTCTGTAAGTCATAGAAGAATCCCGTCAGTCCACAAGGTTAGTTGATTTACTTAGGCCCCCTGACCCTCCAAATAGGAACCAATACCTCCTATATAATCCCGATTTCCACGTCTAATCTCAGTTTCCGTTTCATGCTCTTCTTATTTGCATTTGATTCTGCGTTCTCGTCATAATGAGGGGTGGATGTTTAGTACTGTAGCTTCCATACATAGGGACCCCAATATAGACCCATAATACTATAAACCTTATTGTGGGGACCACCCCCCAAAAAAACAACAAAATACCCAAATTTTGTGGAAACATCTATCTCCGTTAGGTTTGAGGGTTTAAGCTGTAGCAGGGTTTAGAATTTATCGTTTAGGGATTAGGGTTCAGGGTTCACGGGCTTAGGGCTTCCGAACATGGCAGGAGGCCCTGAGACTTCTCGTCCCAGAGTCGTTAGACTTATTTACTCAATAGCAGAACTTCAACCTCTTTGGGCTTCCTTGTTGGGTGTCAATGATAGGATTTAGGGTTTAGGGTTTTAGCCCTGGTTATTAGGGAAGAGAGTAGAACATGACGTCGTTTGGATTGGCTCCAGCTGAATACTTACAAAGCACACGGCAGCAGATAGCCAACCAGCGCAAATGGTAGCTTCTCAACAGAGGGGGACCCCAATATAGACCCCCAAATCTTTGATTCCTTATTCAATAGGACCCACCCCAAAAAAGGTAGCCCTAATTTTGGGCAACCCCCAAATCCCCACAACCCTCTTTTGTGTCAGAGCTTCTGCAACTGCACTTTCATCCGCACAGTTTAGGGAGTTCAGAGAGTTTAGGTCCTAAACCCCTAAGCCCTAAACCGGGTTGCCAGCCGTGTGCCGCAAACCCTAAAGGACAAGAGCTGCCCAAGGAAGATGGGCGGTCCGCGTCATAATCCAGAAGCCTGACTACTTAGGAGACTTCTAGACCTTAGATTGGGTACTGCCCCCACCCAGTAACAGTCTATTTTCGGGGTCCTATTAAGGGTTATACATAGCCAATATAGTTATTCTCCCACTGTTACTGAGTTGGGGCAGTACCCAAACCTTAGACCCCCAAAGACCTTCAGTTTTTGGACCTTATAGTATAATTCTTTATATGAAATCCTAAAACTGAAGGTCTTTGGCGTCTGAGGGAATCCTTATGCTCGACGGCAGTGAAAATACCAGTGCCCCAAGCCTGCCTGCTTATCGTTCCGTAAATGCAACACCCTGAAACCCTGCGACCCTAAAGCTTTATCCCTAAACTCCAACCCCGACCCTAAATCCTAACCCCGATTCCCTAAAGCCTCAGCACCCCTGAAACCCCAAACCCTGAAAGAAATTCGCAACCCGAAAACCCTAAACTCCTAAACCCTAACAAATGCCAATGCGCACGTCTTCAATCTGGTCCTTCGTGCTTACCCCACTGTTCCTGCGGTTGGCGACGGCAGAGTCTGATGCTGAGGACCCAGCTTCAGGTTTAGGATTTAGGTTCTAGTGTCCTTAAACCTTAAATCCTGTACCCCAAATCCTAAACCCTAAATCCTACAGGCGAAACCCTAGTGTTTGGGGCCTGGGTTGCAGACTTAGGGCTAAGGGTTTACGTAGGGTGCAGTGTCTGATAGAAGGGTTTCAAGGACCAACTTGGCAATATAGTCCCCGAATATGGTGAATTTAGGGTATAGTCCCCCTTAAGTAGATAGAATATGGGTATATGATATATGGGGATCTTATGATTATGATATACCCAAAGCCATATTCTATCTATTTAAGGAGGACAATACCTGTAACCCGGAATCGCTGGCAGTCCAGCAGAAACTCACTTCCCCCTGATCATTCAGTAGGCGTAAGCCAAAAAACTGCAGGTACTTATTGGGGGGTTTCAGGAGGTTTGGGTGTATATACGTGCTTCAGAATTCAGGGTTCAGAAATACCCTGCGCAGGACTGCCTTCTACTGCAGGCTTCCTCTTACAGCCGGCAGGTTCCGCTTCCTGGCAACATGTGTCTCCTTTCCCCTTAGGAATGTTTAGGGATTAAGGTTGAGGGCTTAGGGTTTAGCCCCAAGGAACTAGTAGAAATCATGTGTTGTTCTAGCTCTAAAATGATCGCAGCTGTAGGTAGGCTCCAATGGGTTTTCTGTGGCTGATTAAGGCACCCTTAACAGTGGCCATAGGGGGCCCCGTTGTGGTGTACAATAGTCTGAATAAATAGTTTTTCTGAAGTAGATAGAATATGGCTTTGGGTATATTACAAGAAGATCCCTATATATTCCATTTGCTATCTACTTAAGGGAGACTATAACCCCGAGTCAAGCCCACAGAGAGCGCTGCTGTGGGGCCGGTGATATTCTCTGCGCTCCCCTCTAACAAGGCTGCGATTCGACTACGGTTAACAGTTTTTACCCTCAACCCTAGAAAGGGTTCATGCAGAGACCCTATGTAGATCCAATTCTACCCGCCACTCTTTAGGATCCTCAGTAACCAAGGACTAAAATGGGTGCCCCTTTTTGAATACCGAAAAAAATGCCATAAAGACTCTAAGCCTTAGACCGTAGCGCATGCCACTAGGTGCACATACCCCCGAGAAGTGGTCTTACCCCGAAGCCCCCTTCTCTGAGCCCATGAGACCCCTCGGCTTGCCACCTCTCCTGGCGGGGCTTTTTGGAGCTATAATATATTCTATAGGGGTTACATAGAGGTTATAGAGGAATTATATAGGAATTATAGAGGGATCATATGGGGGTCTTTGCCGAGGGCCCTTGATGCCTTCTTCCCGCACTAGGGGACCCCAGTGTAGGCGCCAATATACTACACTCCTTAGTATAGAAACCTCAAACTGGTACCCTCTTCTCGGGGATCTCTAAGCCCTAAAGGGAGCCCCCTTTGATCTAAACCCTATGCCCTATTGAGGTGGTTGTCAAAATTATGGTCCCTTTTTGGATCCCTATTATAATACGGCACACCATAATTGTGACAACCACCCATGGGGAGCCCCCTTTGATCTAAACCCCAGAACTTGTTGTAGGGACCCCAAGAGGTGCCCCTAACTTTGGGAACTTGAGGCTCCGAGCCCTATGCAGCCCTATATGAGCTATAGATGGCTATAGTCTAAACTCCTTAAAGGGGGAGATATAGGGGATTATATAGGGGAGTATAAAGGCGCTATTAAGGGGGATACTAGGAGTTTAGACTATAGCTCATATAACCCCAAACCCTACAATTATCAGCCCTAAGCCCTAAAGTTAAAACATTGAATCCACAAGACATTCCTTGATTTAACCAATAATTAGGTCTTGGTCTTGATCTGAACAAAGGCCATGCCTGGCGGGAGCGGGGCCCGATGGCGGCGGGAGCTGGAGGACACCTATGGCGACCCTGAGGAAGTCGCGGCTACACGGGCACTGCGCAAGGCTGCTGCGGATGCAGATTTGCAGAAGGCTCTGGCGAAGAGGGCCGCCAAGCAGGTGGCAACTGTTGCTTACCGCAGATTTAACAGTGGTGGCCAAGAACAGATCTGCGAGAAAGGGGCGTCAGAGGTGACTGAGCTCTTGGGAGAAGCAGGTAATCCGCCAACACCCAGCGGAGAATGCACCGAGACTCGGAATCCCAAAACATCATCGGCCCTGAGGCCCATGCATGCTGGATTTCCCTCCCCTACCGAAGCCCTAAATCGTGATTTAGGGTCCCTCTCCCCCTTTTCAGGGGAACCTCCCTCTAAGATCCTGCTTGGCCCTCGGAACTTCATCTCACGACCTGGTTTAGGGTGTACGGGTTTATGGTTTAGGATTTAGCGTTCATGGTGTAGGATTTAGGGTGTAGGGTTTAAGGTCTAGGCCCCTAAACCTTGAACACGTTAACCCTTGACCCCTACAAGCCTGAACCTTTAAGCCCTAAATTTGAAACCCTCAACCCCACATTCGATGGATTTCCACAAACATTATAACCCTTGCTACGGGGACCCCCAAAAAAAGAAGTACTGGGTTATGGAAACCGCTGTCCTTAGAAATCACTGCGTAATCCCAGTTTCCACGCCCCTGCCCATTTCATTGTCCATCTTCATTTTCTGGCTCGATTCTCCATTGTTGGGGATATAAGCCCCACATCCTAAACCCTGAACCCCCAAACCACAAGCCCTGAATCCTAAACCTTTATACCCTAAGCCCCTGAAGCCCTGAACCCTTTAACCCTAAGCCCCTGAAGCCCTGAACCCCTAACCGCTAAAGCTTTAACCCCTAATCCCTAGCCCTTAGAAACTTAATCCCTCAACCCCTAACCCCTAAGCCCCAAACCATCGACCCCGTATTCCGTAGTAAGGTTCCATGAATATTGTAATCCTTACTAAACAACCAAAAAGGAAATTCTAATTTGGGGAAATGCTGACCCTTATAAACTATTACAATGCAATTGTCTATGTCATTCTCCATTCTAGTTCCCTTTTTCTTGTCCATTCGACTCTCCATTACTGGGGATCTGAAATGCTGAAATCCTGAACCCTTAAACCCCCAAACCCTAAACTGTAAACCCTAAAACCTAAAGCCCTCAACCCTACAATCAAAACTCTATACCCTTAATCTTAGACCCTCCTAAATCCTAAATCCTAAGCCCCAAACCCTAAACCCTAAATCCTAAATCCTAAACCCTAAACCCTAAACCCTAAATCCTAAACCCTAAACCTTAAACCCTAAACCTTAAATCCTAAGCTGAGGATGCCTCCTGGGCCCGAGTATGGTCTCGACCTGCTGAGCCCGGAGGAATGGGCCCAGGCAGGGAAGAGGGGTTTAGGCTTTAGGGTTTAGGGGTTGAGGGTTTTGGGGTTGGGGTTTAGGGTTTACGGGTTTTAGAGTTAGGGTTTAGGGGTTTTAGGGTTTAGGGATCAGTGATTAGGGTGTAGCGTTTAGACAGTGATAATCTAGGGGTTTATCTAAGGATCAAATAGGCAACGATACCTCCAGCGTGACGTGCGTTTGGGCGCACAAATGTTTTCTTGGAAGTGCTTAAATTACCGGAAAACGCAATATGAGACCAAATTTGACATGAAGGGGAGGGCGGAATCCCCAAAACCCTAAACCCATTTGGGGGGTTTCCCCAAGATTAGGGGTACCTGTTTCGGGGCCCCAATGATAAGGACTGTAGTATTTTGGGATCTACGTTGGGGTCCCCTTATTTTGGGAAACTACCATTTGCAACCCGAAGCTCGGAAAGGATGCTATTTTGGTTGAAGGGTCCAGGGGGCTGAGCAGCTTGAAGTGCTGCCCCGCAAACGGTGGCCCCGCATGGTACCCAAGAGCCCCTCTCGTCCGGAAAGGGGCTGCGAGGCATGAAAGATACAATGCCCAAGAAGCCGGACATGTGCAACAGCTGAACATTTTTGCGGAAAGCGCCCGTCACACACCAGGCGTCCTCACCATGAAATAGGGAGTATATAGGAATTCAAGGTTTAGGGATTTAGGTCGGGGGATTTAGGGTTTAGGGGACTTATATAGGGTTGTAGGTAGAGCATGATATAGGGCTTCCAAAACATGAAGGGCCCCTGTGTGTTCGGGGTATACCTTTAATGGCCTTGAGGTGATAGAGTATATCCCTTTACTACATCAATTATAGCCTGAAAGCAAACTCTTGTAAGTAGGTGACCAAAGCCATTCTTTTGCTCAAAAACCTTAAGCCCCACCTCCCAAACCCTGAAACTTAAACCCTAAACCTTCAAAGTAAGATCAGCAAAAGGTTGAAGAGGGTGCAGCATTGTAAGCTGCGGCTTCGCGGGATGTCATGAAATTAATGCAGGGTTTGGAGCTTAGAGTTTAAAGCTTGGGTTTCAGGGTTGTTTAGGCTGTAAGCTTTAGGGCTTAGGGTGTAGGGCTTAGGGTCCGCCAGCGCAGCGGGCGCCCTGGTCAGTTCCTGGAAAGATAGGACCTGCACCGCAAACAGATCTCAAAAGGATGGTGGCGATCCCCTGTGCTTGTCCTGCTGAAGCTTTTTCTACCGGCGTAAAATCCGATGCGCTCTTTCCCAATCTCTGAGCTGTGAACTTCAATCACTGAAATACCTTGGAACCCAGTGCCTTGAACCCTGAGTCATGAGGGCTTATGGGTAGGCCCTTGGGATATTTGATATTTTCCCTAATGGCTTTAATAGGGGACCCTATATATTAATATTTTTCAAAGAGTTTTAGGGGCCAACCCAGGCTTGTTTCCTGCCAAAACCGAGGCGTTGACTGCTGCGAGGCTGTCCAACTCAACCTACAAGGAGGCCAGTTATAATAGGGCTTATGGGGGTTATATTGGGAAAATGGAAAAGAAAATGGAAACCACTAAGGGTACTATAGGGGTTATATAGGGTCTAGGTTTTAGGGTTTAGGAATCGCTGCCTACTCCCACTTCTCAGGCTTCATGTTATGTTTCGGACCTGCCCATTTAGCCCCAAGCCCCAAAACCTTAAACCCGAGGGAAAGCATGGTTTGGGCTCTTCTAATATAACCCCTAAAGAGTCCCTAATATAACCCCTATAGAACCCCTAATATAACCCCTAAAGAGTCCCTGCATTTTGCAGCTCGGTTCCAAGGTTCCAAAAGGTTGAGCTCTTCCTTGATGAAACGCGGCTTAGGGTTCTAAGGGTTTGGGGCTTCAGGGTTCTAAGGGTTTAGGGGTTGAGGGTTCTAAGGGTTTAGGGGTCGAGGGTTCGTTTAGGGGTTGAGGGTTCTGAGGGTTTAGGGGCTTGAGGGTTCTACGGGTTTAGGGGTTGCGGGTTCTAAGGGTTTAGGGGTTGAGGGTTCTAAGGGTTTAGGGGCTTAGGGTTCTAAGGGTTTAGGGGTTGAGGGTTCTAAGGGTTTAGGGGTTGAGGGTTCTAAGGGTTTAGGGGTTGAGGGTTCTAAGGGTTTAGGGGCTTGAGGGTCCTAAGGGTTTAGGGGTTGCGGGTTCTAAGGGTTTAGGGGTTGAGGGTTCTAAGGGTTTAGGGGCTTGAGGGTTCTAAGGGTTTGGGGCTTGAGGGTTCTAAGGGTTTAGGGGTTGAGGGTTCTTAAGGCTTTAGGGGTTTAGGGTTCTAAGGGTTTAGGGGCTTGAGGGTTCTAAGGGTTTAGGGGTTGAGGGTTCTAAGGGTTTAGGGGCTTGAGGCTTCTAGGGTTTAGGGGTTGCGGGTTCTAAGGGTTTAGGGGTTTAGGGTTCTAAGGGTTTAGGGGCTTGAGGGTTCTAAGGGTTTAGGGGTTGAGGGTTCTAAGGGTTTAGGGGTTGAGGGTTCTAAGGTTTTAGTGTTTAGGGTTCGGGCCCTTGATTGTAGGGAGCACTTTGCAAACTTAAATCCCGCTTTTTCAACCCCAAACACTACGTAGGTGCTGCTTGCAGCTTGGTACATAATGTTGAGAAACTCCTGCATATGGCCATGTCCAGACATGGGCGTCCCCTTTACATACCCAACTCTACCTCACTCCCAATTATAATTTGGCTGTTGCTTTACGACCCTAGCCTTTGGAAACCCATATATACTAGTATCCCAAAATAAGGGTACCCCAATATAGACCTCCAAAAATTGTTAATCCTCGTTATAGGGACCCCCAGAAAGGTACCCCTAATTCTGGGAAACCCCAAAACCCTAAACCCTAAACCCCATATAACCCCTTTGTAACCCTATATAATCCCTATAACCCCCCTTTAAAGGGGACCCCTAATTTTGGGAACCCCTCCATATACCTCAGCCTACACCCTGAGGAGCTTCCAGCTCTCACGAGCTTGGTTGGTTTCTGTTCACAAGGTCCTTTTGAAGGGGTCGATATGAGAGGTATATACTAGGTACCCCAGTAGTACCTGTTTAGAGTTTAGGGTCTAAGCTCCTCAAAGGGGGGGGTTGTATAAGGGATTAAGTAGGGGAGCATTATAGGGCTTACTTAGGGGGGATACTAGGAGTGTAGATTGCAGCTCATATAGGAATATGTAGGGTTTGGTATATAGCGGGTCTAGGGACGGCGGCTCGTGTTTTGGAGGGGGGTTTAGGGTTGAGTCCCTTTTTGGGGAGATTTAATGCTATGGGGTATATAGCAGACCCCTAGTTTCAAAGTGCTAAAAAAAGGTTTGATAGGTCTTCCAAAACCTTGAGTATTCATGCCAGACGTGTTCCAGGGTTTGTAAACATAAAAATATGTGTATACATATATATATATAATATATGTGTAGATGAGCGTCCTGCGCAGGGTGACAAATTAAGAGTACCCCTATCCCTAAAGCCTTTACTCGGACTTCTCAAATAGCCAGAATATTTGCCCTTCGACATGTTGTTTTGGGAAAGGGGCATCAGCATGGGGATTTGGCAGGTCTAGGTGACCCTGCTTGAGGGTCAAGGGGGGTTTAGAACGTAGACTCATAAACCTCAGAAGTCATATAATAACCCGAACTATCCCCATAGTTGCCCACTTGCTGAGTCACCCTGACCCCCAAGTAAGCCCTAAACCCTAAGCCCTACAGCAGTCACCTGGCACTGAACTTGAGAGAGGCTGCAGAGACAGAAAAGGTTGGAAAAGTGCTCAATGAGGCAGGGCTAGTGGGGGTTTAGGGCTTAGGGTTTAGGGTATCATCTTTCGTTTTCGGATTTAGGGCTTCAGGCTCGACAACGTCAGGCTCACGTTTTGGAGCACAGGGGCCAGGGTTTACTTGAAGGCGTTGATTTAATTTGGGGTTGAAGGGTTTATGGTTTAGTTAGAGTTTAGGGTTTAATGAAGGCTTGGGTTTGGGGTTGTTCTGAAAATCCTTGTAAACGAGGGACCATTGGGAATACATTTCTTTACAAGGGGATCCTAGCCAAACAGGGAACCTACGTTATGGCCATTTTGAGGACGGGTAGTTTGAACATCTACCGGTTCCTTCTTCTCTGCAGTGCGTTGACAACATTAACATTCCGTGAAAGAGCACAGTAAGGTATGAAGAACTTACATGGTCGCCATTCAAATTGTAGACTTTTTTGGGCCTTGTATAGCACGGGTCCTCATGAGCTATGAGCTTTCTGCGGATGACTGGCGCGCTCTGCGCCCACCTCAGCGCTGTGGATAGGTCTCAGGCTTGTGTTTTGCAAGTATGGTACGCGAGCTGTGCGACAGACTTCCCTGTTGCCCCGACTCAGGCATGGTAAATTTTGGTAAATGCCTTCAGGATGTCAAGCGCAAGGCCTCGTCAACGCCTTCAAGATGGCAAGCGAAGGCAACAACGACGTCTGGAGCTTCGGAAGGCCTTTCAACCTTTCTCCGAATGTTCGATCATGTTAGATCACGTCGTAGCACGAAGAGTGACAGGGACTGGCCCTTGCCACGGCCACATGGAGATATGTGAAATCGCTGACTAATCACAGTTTCCACATTATTTTCCATTCGAATGCAAAAGCCTTCTCTATCCTGAAGAACTCCTACACAACCTCTCTCCCTAAAGCCTGAATCCTAAGAGCCATTGAAGTACCACTGATAACCCAAGACCCCAATAGGACCCTAGAACTATCACGGACCGCAATGGGGTCCTGATTCTGAGGGTTTGGTTTACCAAACGTGTTGCAGTCAGTTGGTTTTCCATTTGAGAAGAAACTCAAAGGGATACACAGTTATGTAGGGTCTAGGGATGGAGGTTATATAGGGTATACTTAGGGATAACTATGATACTTAGGGAGAACTGCGGCTGATGAAGGGGGAATCTGGGGGAGTGTGTGCATGATAGGGCCCACCCTAAACCCACAAAACCCAAACCAGAAATCCTAGATCCTACACCCCCAAACCCTAATCCCTAAAACCCCCAACCCTAAACCCTAAATCCCTAAACCCTAAAATCCTAAACCCTAAAATCCTAAACCCTAAATCCCTCAAACCCCCAACCCTAAACTCTAAAGCCTACTTGGGGCTCCGTGAGGCTTACTGACCCGTCATGTTGCAATACAGAATGAGGTTTAGGGTTCAGGGTTCAGGGTTTAGGGATTAGGGTTTAGGGTTTAGGGTTCAGGGTTTAGGGTTTAAGTTTTAGGGTTTAGGGTCCTTGACCCCAAACCGCGTGGCAGCTTCCAAAGTCGAATTAGTCATGCCTTCTGCAGGCACAGCGCTTATACATACGATGGAATGCACGTGAAGGGTTACAGTAAGGGTTTAAGGTTGATCTTGCTAATAAATCCCCCAACTAGTCTTCTCACCCCCAAATCATACAGGAGCCATGGTCTAAACTAAACCCGTATACTATTCTCCTATATGACCCCTTTTCAGAAGTTTTGATTATGGTTCACACGGGAACCAAGCCTGAAACATGAGTAGTTAGCCAGTCCCACTAAGCTTCAGATCCCCCTACTATCCCTACCCTTCAGGGTTCAGGATTTAGGGTTCGGGGTTTACAGTTTAGGGGGAGTCCTTCTGTAGTTACCTTGGCCTGTGGGAATTCTGGTGTTCCAGGACCCTCGGGCCACAGGATTTTTAGGATCAGCAGCTTTTAGAGTTGATATTGCGGATCCTAAGCCCTAGAACCCTAAACCATCCTAAACACTAAACCCTGAAACCCTGAAACCCTAAACTAAAGGGACCTTACTGGAACCCCAAACAGGGAACCCCAAGAATATAATAGGAATAGAATAGAATATAAGGACCCTGGTAGGTATATTCCTATTATATTCCGACTATATTCTTGGGGTTCCCTTTTTGGGGCTGCCAGTAAAGTCCTTTTATAAACCCTGAAACCCTAAAACCTCTGAAACCCCTGCAATCCTAAGGCTGATGCAAGTCTGTTTGGGCGGGCGGATCATTTGAGTAGTAGTTTATTTGGGGATACCATGGTACCCAATATAGAGCAAAGATTATATCCTCCTTTTGGGGTATAGTATTTTCATATAAGGAATATAATCTTACAGGGTTTAACCACCAAAAAGCACTACTCATTTCTCCTGTCCTGAAGTGTGGCTGGCCCAGAGGAGCGCCTTAAAACGGCTAAGTCACTGTTCAGAGCTTAGGGTTTAGGGCTTAGGGTTCAGGGTTTAGGGCTTAGGGTTCAGGGTTTAGGGCTTAGGGCCTAGGGTTTAGAGTTTAGCATCCCGAGTTCAAGCATTCATGTGTTAATCAGCGTTATGAAACAATGGACATATACCCACCCGCCCATCAGGTCCCACATCATTAAGAAACCTACGCCAGAAATTCTAAATCTTGAGCCCTAAACAGAATCCTCAACTGTGAAGCCTGAACCCTAAACCCTGAACCCTAAACCCTAAATCCTAAACCCTAAACCCTAAACCCTGAACCCTAAACCCTAAACCCTAAACTCTCAACCCAGCCTGCCTGAACCCTAGGGCTCCAGCCTTGAACCCGAGGGGTTCCAGCCTAAGGCCCCCGAGGTTCCACCCATGACTCTTGCCCGCCAAATATAGGGAATTAGGGCTTTAGGGGTTTGGGGGTTTGGGGGTTTAGGGCTTTAGGGCTTTGGGGGTTTAGGGCTTTAGGGGTTTAGGGTCTAGGGTTTAGGGCTTTGGGGGTTTAGGGGTTTGGGGTTTAGGGTTTAGGGGCTAGATGTATGAAATTGCCCACTAAACTTGTGACCTGGCCGACTAACTCCCTAACTGTTGAACCTTGGTTTGTAAGAGCAATCCACAAACAACAAAAACAGGTGCTGGGCCAGTTCCCGGGGAGGGAAAGTGAAGACTTCATGCTGGCTAGGCTGGGGCTTCATGTGAGCCATAGTCCATACTCCTAGTATCCCCTTCATAACCCCTCTAGTAGTCACCTATATTATCCCTTTTCTAGCCTGCTTTAAAGAGTTTAAACTCTGGCCCATGTCAGGTTTAGGACCTCGGGCGGAGGATGCAGGAAGTCTGCGAGACTTAGACAAAGATCCCCAACGTAATGCGGCCCCGTCTTTTTGCTATAGTAGGTGGAGCCACATTCCCTCCACCCAGGGTAGTGGTTAGTCCTCTGTACCTTCCAGATAAGGTTTGGGGTTTACTGGTTTACGGTTATAGTCACCCTTAAGTAGATAGAATATGGCTCTGTGACCCTATATAGTCCCCCTTACGTAGATAGAATATGGCTTTGGGTATATTATAATCAGATCCCCATATACGCCATGTTCTATCTACTTAAGGGGAACTATAAACCTTTGCAGTTGTTGAGATAGGATGTCTTTCGTCAACCATAAAAAGAAGCAACCTAATCCTGACAAGCGGTGGCCCTAAAAACAAATACAGATACGCAGTTTGCGGGTGCAAAAATTGAGTTTCTATACGTACACGGGTTACTCGGTAAGCCCTACACCCCCTTGACCCCAAACTCCTAAACCCCTAAACACTAAGCTCCACACCTTCAACCCTAAGCGCCTCAAAGGTCGGCCTGGCACAGGTAAGATTTTGTCAGGTTCAGGCTGCACTAGTTAATTTCGGCAAGAGGGATTCTATAATATAGGGTATAGGTTTAGGGGTTTAGCGGTTTAGGGGTTTAGGGTTTAGGGTTTAGGGTATACGGTTGAGGGTTTGGGGGGTTAGGGGTACTTGCACCCTAAACCTTTAAGGGAATGATGGAATGGACCACAGTGGTAAAAGTCCTTACATCAGAGCCATCGTCTAGACTCCTTAAAGGGGGTTCTATAGGGGATTATATAGGGGGCTATTATAGGCATATTAAGGGGATGCTAGGAGTTATGCAGGACTTGGAGCCTCAGGGGACTTTGCCCCCAAACCTAAACCCTAAACCCTAAGTCCCCGGTGCCTTCAATGGTTTCGAGCTTACAGAGGTTCAGGCTCTGATTACGCTGATGAGGGTTTGGGTGTTTAGGGTTAATGGTTTACAGTTGAGGGTTTGGGTGTTTAGGCTTTAGGGTTGGAGCTATGATTACGTTGTACCTCAAAGTGCACATCGAAACACGGGTTGTAGCCACGGTTTGGGTTTCAGGGTTTCAGCGTTTGAGGGTGCAAAGACGATGTCAGTACATGGTAGAACTGGTGACGTCCGCCTGCAGTAGCAAACACCAGGGTACTTGAAGTTTAGGTACTCTAGGGGCTTAGATACGTACCAATATTATGCGTCGATTTCTTGTATCGTTCTCAAAGGCGAATTATTTAGGCCACTACATTACAGGATTTGTGGAAGTTGTAGGTCCGTTGCACCACTGCTTTGTTGTGGCCATGCTGCTTCCATTGGCATAAGATGGCACAAGCTTGTGCTGCCCTGCTACGGTATGATTGCCTTAGACGCTTCACACGCACACAATGCATTTTATCATGACGTTCTACCGTCAACCATTGACCCAAATCTCCAACCCCAGCCCCTAAATCGAAAACATCACCATAAACTCGACGCTTTAAGCCTTAAACCCCAAACCCTTACCCCGAAGTTAAACCTCAGTCCCCAATCCATGAACCCAAATCCTCAAGCCCAAAACCCTCAACTGTGGCACCCTGAACCTATTGATTTGCCAGGCTTGTCAGAACGACAGACGGTAAGTGCTGGGTCGCCTTTCGCGGAACCAACAACGACGCTTAGCTTCTGAGGTTTGTGGTAGTTTCCCTAAATACGGGACCCCAATATAGACCCCAATATATATTCATCCTTATTATGGGGACCCCAAAAAAAGGTACCCCTAATTTGGGGAACCCCCCATGTGCTACAAGCCTAGGGAGGCATGGGCTCCTTTCAAGAGGCTCCTTGGGAATGTGGGGGCCTTCAAGGTATGCGTGGAAAGCCTGAAAGACACCTGAGAACGTCTGCCGCCTTGTACTTCTGGCATCCTATACCCCACAACCCTGTTCTGAGCATTTATTACCTCTTAGGCCTGAACCCAATTCGGCTTTTTTCGCCCCTGCACAATGCAAGAGCCAGTAGTGGCTCCTACCCCTCTCATTCCGGGTTGTTTGCTTCACTTGGCGGAACTGCCGAAGGCACGGTACTGCCAGAATTCTGATCTGTTTGGAGGTCTCGAAGCCCGACAGCCCACTGTGAACATTGCAAGTGGGCGGGTTCAAAAAAATGCGCCGCTTTTGGGGAGTCCCTCTTGTAAGGGTTGTATATTCGGAGCCTGCAATTTGTGACCACCCTCACCAAGCAATAAGCATTCCTACTATAGTGCGGACAAAAAGCAATGAACTTCCTCGTATCATGCGAAGATGGTGCAGAAGCAGTAGTGCCACTAGATGCAAGTAGAGATGGTGGTGGCGGTGTAGTACTAGTAGTACTAGTAGTAGTAGTAGTAGTAGTAGTAGTAGTAGCAGTAGCAGTAGCAGTAGCAGTAGCAGCAGCAGTAGCTGTAGCAGTAGCAGTAGCTGTAGCAGTAGCAGAGCACACCCCCACATTGCATCCAACCATGCTAAGCCAAGAAGTGCGTACTAGTAGTGGCAGTTGAGACGACACAACACGACACATACAAGCCTGAGTCCTAATGTTCTTAACCAGAAAGCATCCCATTCCAGAAGGCGACAACCCTATACCAATCCGGCAACATGGGGGCAAAGTAGGACAATAGTCCGCCGCAAGTAAATAGAATATGGGGTATATGGAGATCTTTTTATAATATTCCCAAAGCCATATTATATCCACTCAAAGGGGACTATAGCATCACTCCCCCAAACACCTTGGAAACCTGACAGAGAAGCCTTGGCAGACGACTGTCAATGCAAACCAACGACTCGAAACTTCATCTTAGTTTGAAGACTAACTTGAGTCGAGTCGGCTAAGCCCCCAAACCCGCATCAGCCCTGAACCCATTATCCCGAACCCTTGCCCCTGACCCACAATAGCCCCAAACCCATTATCCTCAACTCCAACCCCTTACCAGTATGGGCTATTAGACCCTAACCTTCCCATTTGTACCTTAATGAGGGAATGAGGGTAGGTTAAGGTCTAATAGCCCACCCTGGAAACCCTCAATTTCTGGGGCGGGACCGTCCATCCAAGAACCTCACGTGGCAGCTGAACTATGCCTCGGCGAGAGCTCAGAAGCCCGTGACCAAGCACGGAATCTCGTTAGGGTTTAGGGTTTAGGGCCTCACCAGGACGGGCTATAAGACCTTAAAGGTCCCTGAATCTACCCCTATTAGGGTACTAGAAGGGAATTAGAGGGTCCAATAGCCCATGCTGGTAGGGCCTGGGGTTTAGGGTAAAACTAAAGCATGGAATTTTGACTGATAACCCCGGTGGCTTTAACTTGGAGGGTTGAGGGCTTTAGGTTCAGCGTTAGGTTTGAGCTGGGGCCCAGGGATTCCTTCCATTGGCCTCAAACCACCCACACGGTTCAGGGTTTAGGGTGAGTTTAGGCTTGGCACTGGATGGGATGATGGAATCTAGTAGCAGGGCAGCAGGAGGTGATCCGTGAGCACAGAGGTTATGCTATGCTCAAGGGATCTCTTGTACACGTGGAGTTTTCCTTGCACGGGTGCTTAGTTCGCTCTGAGATGTTTTCGAATCTCCCTTTAGACGCCTCCTTAGAGTCTTAGAGTCTAGTAGGGCGTACCTGTAACCCCAATTGCCTAGAGCTTTCTGGGTTATTCCTACCAATGAAGGGGTTATTACTATTAAAAGTGTAGGTCATTGGGGTTACAGGTGGGGTTGGGGATATTTCGAGCCATGAGTGCATTATCACCGTCCCTAAACCCTAAGCCCGAATTATCACTGCTGCAATCTTGCAGCTTTCCTCTGTCGGATTCGGGGCTTGAACACGATGAATCTAGACCACCAAACTGACAAACTCCTGACTTAAATCCTAAACTTAGAAGCGCAAGGGGTTTAGGGTTTGGGGTTTAGGGTTTAGAGTTGAGGGTTTGGGGTTTAGGGTTTAGGTATAATATGATATCCATGTCATCCCCCCACTTCCCCTTAAACACCAGTAAGATGATACAGTTGACGAGCCCCACCTCGGGAGTCGGATATGTTGAGGATTTATGGAGTTTATTGATAGCGTCATGGTCCCTCGTTCTAAGCCCTACATCCCAAACGCCAAGCCCCAAGACCCTAAACCTGAAACACTTGACTACAAACATGGAACCCTAAACCCTTAACCTTGAGTCCTAAGCTCGTCTAAACCCTCTGGCACATATAGAAGTAGTCTATTTGAGGCTGTGACATGATCATATAAAGGTCCCCAGCATTGCGCTGTCTGACGCGCATCGGTGTTTCCCAGCCACGGGCCCTTAGGGCTTACTTAGGGGCTAGATTATGTACAAATGGAAACAGGTATCTCGGGGTATGTAGGGCTTAGGTTTCAAGCCTCAAAATCCCTACGCCCCTAAACCTCGAAGCCCTGCGGCCACCAAACTCCATACCCCTTGGCCTTGGCCCTACACCAGACGCGAAACTCTTTCAGACTGCAAGGAATTTGGGTGGCGAGCACCTGGCTGTTCGCCTATAGCACGCTGGAACCAGGTGCACCCCTTGCCAAATTCATGGTTGGATTTTTAGGGTTTAGGGGTTTTTCTACCACCCGCTGAATTCTACACCCCCACCCGCTAAGGTTCCCCTTTACCCTACCTTGCCTAAGTTCAGAAGAGCTTAATCAGCGGGAAACCTTCGACGGGGGTGATTAAATAAGCCAGGATTTAGGGCTTAAGGATTGGGGCTTAGGGTGCCTGTACACATAACATAGGGACCCAGTTGCTGACTGAGGTTCACATGGGGGCAAAGCTTTTGAACAGTTAGGCTTCTATATGTATTGAAGGTTCATGGGACTCTCTAAATAGTGATATGGCTGCTATACGGCAACTTGTAATATCCTAACTGGCCTTAGTAAAGGGTAGGTTTCCTCACTACCTCAGTAGTAACTACCTCAGTAGTACCTTTATCCCTTCTTATTTTGGGGTCTCCTCATCCAAGCTAACCATTAGGAAAAAGGGTACCCTTACTGAGAAGAAGTTACTGGGGTCACTCAGGCTATACCCCCAGCTACGCGCTAATGAGTCGTAGGACGCTGCAAGTACTATATGGTAGTTTCCCCTTTGGGGGAGCCCCGATATAGACCCCCTTATTAATTGTTATAGGGACCTCCAAAAGGGCATCCAAGTTTTGGTCAACTCCCATATCAGTATTGATACGATGCGCCCTGAAACAGTGTTCCTGCATATCCATGCAACTCGTGGCATCATACTGGAAACCAAGAAGGAATATGACAGTATGTCTTTGTAATCACGTTCCAATAGGGCTTGACCTCAAACCCTAAGCTCTGAACTCTCAAGCCTAAATCCTAAGCCCTAAAACCCAAAAGTGTTCCGCGGCCCCTTGTACAGCCCTTGCCTGAAGACCGCCTTGAAGTGTGTGTGGGGGGATCTGTTTGTTAGGGTGCGGAGTTTAAGGGTTTAGGATTTAGGGTTCAGGGCTTTGAGGGTAGCCGTTTAGGGCTTTGGTTCTTTCGGTGTAAGTGCTAGGTAGAAGTTTGGCAGCTCAGCCTTTGAGGGTGGAGGGGTTGGACCTTTCAAAGCGGATCTAGAGCATCGCTAGTGCCCCTTTGGCTTCTCTTACGGTCAGGATCCTAATCCCTTAGCCCTAAGCTCTACACCCTTAACCCTACGCCCTAAAACCTTTAACCCGAAACCCTATAGTTGAGTGTCAGTGGCATTTCGAGTCCAAGCTGTATGGGTCGTTCAAACAGGAATAAAAAGTCGGAGAAGATTAAGTCAAGTGAATCATGACCTATTTCCTCCCAATATGATCCTTATGTACTTATGTAAGTATACAATGAAAGTGCCCAAAATCCAAAACCCTATAAACCCTCCACTCTTAACCCTTGGAACCCCAAACCCTGAACCCTTGACCGTTTAAACCCTACACCTTACGTAAACCCTGCCCTTACACGACTTCCAGCGTCTCAATCAAGGTCTGAAGGAAGCCCTTCAGGACGCGTTTGAGAAGCTAGGTACCCCAGTGGCGCGGTTTTCCTCTTTTTTCTGGGATTTAGAGTACCTAAAATTAAACAGTAGGAAACCAGTAGTACCTTTTCCCCCTTTTTTAAAGGGTTTAGGGTACCTACAACTAAACAGGAGGAAAATAAAGTACCCTTACTATTAAGGGGTTACTGGGGAACCGAGGAAGGGTGACTGTCGTCCCGACGATGTGCATCTGACCGGCCACTCGGCTTTTGTGGAATTGAGGTTTTTACGTTTAGGTTTGTAGGGGTTGGGGGGTTTGGGCTTTTAGGAGTTTTAGATTTTTGTATGTTTTGTCAGGCTTCGGATCTAGGATTTTGCGTTTTTGAAGTCACATGCTGTTCTTTAATCACCTCTAGTATATTATATCCGCGATTCTAACTATTTAGTCCCCTACATTACACACCTTATAGTAATCCAGTTTCCATTCCATGTCCCATAGTCTTTCCATGCGTCCCTCCGGCCTCTGCGATATCCTTAGCCATAAACCTTAAATCTGGAACCAAGCCCCAAACCCTAAACCCTAAACCCTAGACCCTAAACCCCCTACATTATTTCGGTTTTGTCATGATCTCCAGGCCACTCCCTTGGGGGGGTCCTTGCTAGCTATGCAGTGATCATGAACCTGCTCAGACAGGACGTATGAGGTTTAGGGGTTGGGGTTTGGGGGTAAGGGTTTAGGGGTCAGGGTTTAGGATTTAGGATTTAGGGTCTAGGATTTAGAGGTCAAGGTTTGGGGTTTCGGGTCAGGGGCTCAGGGTTCAGGAGCTTAGGGTTTAGGTTTTCCAAAGAAGGGCGTTTCTTTGGCAACCCTGAAAAGGGAATATACAGAATCTTGCCAGGGAGAATCTTGAGCAACTCCCGGTAATTTGTTCAGAGCCTAAAACCTAACCTGCACATTCTGGCCGCCGCCGCCGACCTGAACCCAAATGGTGCTAAAATGAAGGCTTCCATCAATCCGAGGCCCCAAGAAGTCCCCATTTAACTTTATTATAGGGCCTCCAGAAAGGCGCCCCAAATTTTGGGGAAACCCCAAACTCAACGTTGTGTCCTTAACCCTAAACTCCCCCAAGCCCTAAGCCAGAAGCGCCGGAGGATGCAAAGTGCCTGATCACTTTCGGAGCGCCAAGGCCCTGGGTGGTGTCAGCCGATCAATGCGCGAGCCTTGCCGACGGTTCTGCGCATTGGGTTGGAGTTTTAGGATGTCGGGCTTAGGACGAAGTAGTAGGGAAGGGAAAAGCGACATGAGCATGAAATGTCAATTGTGAGTTCATCAGGAGATATGTAATGTAATGTAATGTAGTGTAATGTAATGTAATGTAATGCAATGCAATGCATGTATGTATGTATGTATGTGTGTGTGTATGTATGTATGTATGTATGTATGTATGTGTGTATGTAATTAATGTATGTATGCATGTATGTATGTATGTATGTGTGTGTACGTCTGTATGTACGTATGTACGTACGTACGTATGTGCGTATGTACGTACGTATGCGCGTACGTATGTACGTACGTATGTATTTTATTGTGTTGTGATGTATTGTATCTTATTGGATCGGTGTTTGTATGTATGTATATTTATACACACCAAACAGGTTCAACTAGGGATGTATTGCTGATTGCTAGTACAGGTTTCGGGTTTCTGGTGGTTAGTCGAGAATGGAGGAATGATCCCTATAGCAGCCTCTGGGTAATCCCCCAGAACTCCAAACCCTAACCCTAAGCCCTAAACCGTAATCCGCAACAATCTGGTACTCTCCAGCTTCTTTTCCACTCATGCATTCCCTGCGAACAAAGCCAGCAACACGAAGGAGTCTTAAGGCTTAAATGGTTGAAGGTTTGCGGGCTCTAGAGCCCACTATGCGGCCTCAAGCTCCTAATAAACCTCCAGCTAAAGTATCCTAGACTCTAAAGTTTAGGATTTTGGGTTTGTGTTTCAGGGTTTAGGGTTTAATTAAACCTAAACCCGCAAGCCCAGAATAAATGAAAATTGTAAAGGGCCAAAAAGCAAAACACAACACCCACCAAAGACTCCGCCCAAACCTCAAGACATGAACTCTTACACAATTTCTATATGCTACATAATCCCCTATACAGCCTCCTTCATTCCGGGCTTAGCTTCAATATTGGATTTGCAGCTTAGGGTTTAGGGTTGCATTCCATGGCTTTGTCGGATCCCAAGGTTTCGGGAAGACCCTCAAAGAAGCCTGTTAGGGTGTACGTTTTAGGGTTGAAGGTTAAGGGTGTAGGGTTTAGCTTGTAGTGTTTTGGTTTCAGAGTTCAGGCTTTAGGGTTTGGGGTCACAAGGAAAGCATATTGACGGGAATATGCGGACTCGCAGGAATTTTCCACTAGTATAGGCCCCGGTACGAATGTGGAAGTTTCTGACCAAGCCGTGCGGCCTCACAGGAAGCATGTGGAGCCTTCCTAGAAAATCCCATGTTGCTTGTAGGGTAAGAGAGGGTTTCAGATCTTTGGTGCAGAGTGATTTTCCTGTCTCTCAAAACCCTGGAGTGGCTGTCTCAGGGATACAATACATGGACTATGATAGAAATCCATTCTCTCATTCCCTATATGTTAAGCGCTAGGTAGCTTCAAGTTTGGACCCTGAAACTTGCACAATACAAGCCACTGCGCCGTTTACACAAACCAGCAAGAACCGAGGAGTCTTGGAAAGGACGTGCTTCCTAGCTGCAGCTGGCGTTTCGTGCGCTACCTGGCAGAAGACGAGAGGAAGTTCGATGGGGCCACCGACATCCCCAGCTTGGGCAAGATCGCTGCTAGCACACCTCATACTTACGAGTGGAGTCATTGCGCGGCGCATAATATTGCTATGTACACCAAGAATGAGACATCTGCACGTGGACCTTGTGAAAGGACAGAGATGTTAGTACCCTAAACCCTAAATCCTAAACCCCAATTCCTCCTAAAGCCTAACCCCTATGGACCTTGTGAAAGGACAGAGATGTCAGTACCCTAAGCCCTAGGTCCTAAACCTGAAACCCTACACAATCTCCTATAACAAACACACACACATATATACATATATATGTATGAACCCTAAACCCTAAACCCTAAAACCTATACATATAAATGAACCCTAAATGTGGCCCACCTGGTGAGAGGACCGAGATGTCAGTGGAGCAATGCCAATTCTGGACCATCGTGCACGGCCTGCGGGTGATTGCAGACACGAGTGGTCCGAGGCCTGGTGATGAATATGCAGGTGGGGGGGAGTTCCCAAAGTTGTTGGGTTTAGGAGTTTAGTAGTGTAGGTATTATAAGGTTTAAGGTTGGGGGAGCTTCGACAAATTTATGGTTGTAGGGTTTAGGTATTAAGGTTTCAAGTTGTCGGAGCTCCAAGATTTTAGGGTTTAGGGCTAGGGTTCAGGGTTTTGGTACTAAGGTTTGAGGTTGACAGATTAGCGATTAGGGTTTAGGGTTGAGGGATATTACCCCAATAATGGAGAGTCAAGTGGAAAAGAACATGGAACGTAAAATGGAAGCTAGGACTATACAGGGGTTATTTATAGGGTTTAGGGTTTCCCGGTCTCCCCTACAAGCCAAACTGGAGATACTTTTAGGGGGGGCCAGAATTAGGATTATAGTGTTTGGGGTTTATATTGGGCCCCCCTATGTATGGAAACTAGCAGGTAAGACGGATTGGTCCCTGCATTCTCCTGGAGATTACGTGAGGATAATTCATGCAAATCGCGCACGGCAGGCTGACATGTAAGCTCAGACCTGTTCCCAAAAGCAGAGAAAGCTCTCGGAGTTAGGGTTCGGTGGCTAGGATTTGTAGTTTAGGGTTTACGTAAGGTTCAGGGCTTAGGGTTTGGTGTTTTGGGGTTCGGTAGGGTTTGGTTCTAACCCTAAATAGTAGTTTCCATATTACTTTCTCCCTATATTGTGTATGTGGGGCCAGCTCCCTGCCACTACCACCCCACAACCTTCACCAGAGGGTTTTGGGTTTAGGCTCTAGGGCCCCACCACCCCACCCAGCCCAGTGGGGCCCTAAACCCTAGACCCTAAACCCTAAACTCTAAACCCTAAACCCTACGATTGCCTCTAAAGTTGCATGTGGAACTCTCTAAAGATGGCGATTTGACGCTTATTACGATAGGGTATATATTGGGGTCATAGCCCATATTAGGGTTTAGGGTTTAAGGTTTAAGGTTTAGGGTAGCCCATATTAGGGTTATAGTAGTGTTATATTGGGGTTATATTGGGATAATGGAAAAGAAAATGGAAACTACCATTTCCTGATGTTTAGGGTTTACCTAGACCCTCCAATGTAGTTCCTTTTTGGGTTTGGTATGGTTTTTTGGGTTAGGAATCCTAATAGGGCTACAAAAAAAAGGTACTACATTGGAGAGTCTAGATAGGGCATTGTTGGGCTAGCCATTTCCGTCAATTGCTTTCTGACCTCAGCGAAGCATGAGAAACTGTGCAACTTTGTGTTCCAACATGTGCGCGGAGGGTCTATTAAGGTTGCAGCATGGACCCCGAACCTTTAAACCTTAAACCCAAAGCCTAAGATCTTAAACCCTAAACCTCAAACCTTAAACCCTAAGCCTTACACCCAAGGCCTTAAACCCTAAACCTTAAACCCTAAGCCTTAAACCCTGAGCCTTGAACCCTAAACCTTCCTAAGCGGGTTCGCTTCCAGGGACAGATTTCGGGGTGTAGGAGACTCCGACAGGCGTGCAAGACCGGCTTCTGCTTTACGGCACGTCTGAAAACCCTGGCCAGCGTGGCATATCAGGACCATGTCTGAAGATGCTTCGGTTCTTTGTCAAACACACTCGTGCTAGCACTCACTGCTTCTTTTTGATGAAACGATGCGTCATCGTTTCGTCGCACATTCTAGCTCTTCGCGAGCGTATGATTTACTCTGTGTTGCGAAATGCTAGCCAGCGTGGCACATGCTCGTCAGTCCGTTCTTGCAAGCCGTGGAGCCTGCGCGTCTGTTTCTCGTGTTGGCGAAACCGGTCTTTTTGGCTTGTCGGTAGTCTTCTGGTTCTTGTTTGCGCTGGCCCTGGACCGAGAGGTGCTCATTTTTACGTCGTAATTACTGGAGGGTGGGTGGGGGGGGCGGGGGTGGGGGAGGGATAATCACGTGCGTTTAATTTAGCTACTCATATGGGGTCCCTGTCTTGAGCAAGGTATTCTCAAGAAAAGAAGCATCTGCAGAAATGGTCCTGATATGCCAGGCCGGCCAGCGTTTTTGGACGTGCCGGCTTACAGAAACCCATCATTTTGCTCCGGTGAGGGATCACCAAAACATACTAGAGGTCAACGACGCCATTTTGTGATCTTATAAGAAGACTGTTCAAAAATGGTCTCAATCATACCTACGAGGGACCATTGTATGACACGCATCATGACAAACAAGCATTTTCCAGCACACTGGCACCACAACAAAATACCCTCCAAAACCAGAATCGCTGAATTCCTTGTAAAACCCATACGAAAGCTTCCCTGCAAATGAACCCCCCGGGTAGCCCTAAGCCTTACATCCTCCACCTTAAACCCTAAGCCTTAACCCCTAAGCCTTAAACTCTCAACCTTAAACCCTAAGCCTCAGACTCTAAGCCTTGAACCCTCAACCTTAGACCCTAAGGCTTAAACCCTAAGCCTTTAACCCTCAGCCCTAAACCCTAAACCCGACAAAAATAGACTGCACCAGCAGCCTCAACCTCACAGCACCTGAATTGTGTTGATCACCTTGTCTTTGGCTCAAACCAATGTCTCCGGAAAAGCCAAATGAGGTAGAGTCTAAACTCCTAAAGGGGGAAGATATAGGCGACTATATGTAGAAATGTCTGAATTTCTTAGGAGGGGTTCTATAGGGTATACGGGAGTATTATAGGGTATGTGAAGCGGGATACTTGGAGTTTAGACTATCCTAAACCCTAATAAGCGCTAAACCCCAACCTCTACAGGGGCTAAGGTTGGATGAACATGGGCACGGCCAAATGACCACAACCCTAAACCATGAACTGTAAACCTTCACCCTGGACATAGGGTTTAGGGTGTAGTGTTGAAGAGTTTAGGGTTTAAGGGTTTGGGATTTAATCTTTACGGTTTAGCGATGGAGGTGCTTTGCTTAGGATTTTTGATATAATCAGCCTATTCCGCTTCCCATTTGCTTTTCTCGATTCGCCATTTTCGGGCTAACATCCGATCCTTTAACCTTAAACCCTAAAGCTCCAAAGCCTAAACCCCTAAACCCTAAACCCCTAGACCCTACCCTGAACCCTAAATCCCTAAACCCTTTAACCCCTAAACCCCATGGCAAGCCGCATTCAGAGTCTGCATTCGGATCGGGAGCCTGCGGCCTGGGGGAGCCAGCTGGTGACGGATCTTGATCCCACCTTACTGCAGCTGGGTATACTAGGGGTCCCGGGTTTGGGGTTCAGGGTTTAGGGTTTCAGAGGTTTAGGGTGTACGGTTTTAGGGTTTTAGGGTTTAGGGTTTAGGGCTTTAGGGTTTAGGGTTTAGGGGTCCCTTTAAAAGGGTTTATAGGGGTTATATAGGGGTAATGGAACAGCAAGTGGAAACTACTATTTAGGGTATAGTGTTTGGGATTTAGGGTCTGGGGCTTAGGGTTTTGGGTGTGGGGTTTAGGGTTTAGGGTTCCCTAAACCCTACACCCAGTTTGGGGTTTCGAGTTGGGGGCTGAGGGTTTAGGGTTTGGGGTTTAGGATCATCCAGATGAGGGTGACCGGGCGCGAGGGATAGCCGTCGTCAGTGGGATCATCGTACACACCAGTTGAGCTATAGGCTAAACTCCTTAAAGGGGAGGTTTTCGGGGATTATGGGAGTACTATAGGGCTTATTGAGGAGGATTCTAGGAGTTTAGACAATGGCTCAGTTGCAGGTACGTTCGCGCCATATTGCTGTGCTTGTCAACTTGGTTGTTGCAGAACGAATCTTGCTAGTCATTCTCAGGGCTGCATATGGAAACTGGTATTTTGTACGTTGACTTCATGTCTGCTGGCTAGAAAAGCTTGCCTCCAGGTGCTCCATTGCGAGTTGAGGGTCCAGGGCCTCCAAAACATTTGAGAATGAAGGGTTTAGTGTCTGAAAATGACATGAAAACTGTGATGGTAATGCAGGGGCTCGTAGGGCTACACAGCTTCTTTCTGGCCGGTATAGTCGTACCTGCGGTGGATGAATGGAAATCCTCCTGCAACATGCTACATACTACTCTAGGGATACCCGAACCCACCCTAAATCCTCAACCCTGAAACCCTAAAACCCAAAACCGCAAATCCTAAACCCTAAAACCCAAAAACCTAAACCCTAAGTCCTAAACCCTAAAACCCTGAACCCCTAGGACATTCTGGATCTTAAGTTCCCTTGGCATTTGCTTGGAAGTAGGGATCCAAGCCCCACAGAGTAGGTGACTTCGCAAAAGGGAGCAAGGCTTAAGGTTCCCTGCCAGGGTTTATGGGGTTTATGGGGTTTATAGGCTTTATAGGGTTTATGGGGTTTATAGGGTTTAGGGTTGCGAGCCGCACCTTAGCCCTGACCCCGAAACCCTACACCACGTGGCAAGGGGGGAAGGTAACAGCGGAACCCGGGATTTCAGGATTCGGGTTTACAGTTTCGGGCGGCCTAGGTACGGTAAAACCCAAGTTTTAACCAGTTGACACCCATGTTTTCTTGGTTTTTGCTGTTATGGATAAGGTCCCTCATAAGTATGCAGAATATGGGGCATATGGGGATCTTGTTATGTTTTGGGGGAACCCAATTTTCTAATTACTTAAAGGGGAACGATATCCGATGACAGTACTAATGCACAAGACACCCGGTGGCGGACACTCATGGGAGAAACCCTTATCAAGTACCGCAATGACTTCAGGCCACGACTACTGGGCTCTAGACTCAAGGAATACTGTAAGGGATAAGAAGATTATATTGGGGTCCTCTTATAATCCGACTATACCACTATTACAGGGTGGGGGGCCCTCCTAAAGAATGTCAACACCCTAAACCCTGAGCCCTAAACCCAAATTCCCTCATGATGGTCACTTCAATGGGGCTTTTGGATGCCTTGGGGAATTGAAATATTAAGCCCAAAACCCTAAATCTAAACACTAAACTTCAAACCATGACCTTTTACTAGGTCCGACCCGGGATGTCAGGCTTCCACGGAAGAAGCTCCCACAATTGTTAGAGGGTTTAGGGTTTAGGGAAGACCTAATCTTCTTTTGCTTCTGAAGGTTATGCATATCAAGCATATACAGTATGTCCAATCCGGGGTTCTAAGATTCCTCGAGACGGCCCATATACACACAAGTCTACACACTAAACTCCTATATCCTGAACCCTAAGCCCTAAACCCTAAAGTCTTCTCGAGACCCAGGAAACCCGAGGCCTAAACCCCAAACCCTAAACCCCTAATTCCTTAGTTTCTTCTCCAGGCCCTAAACCTAAACCCTAGACCTCTAAAAACCTAAACCGCTAAGTCCTAAACCCCAGACCCTAGACCCTAAACCCCTAATTCCTAATTTCCTCTTTAAACTCAAGAAATAGTCACCCCCTAAGTAGTTAGAATATGGCTTTGGGTATATATAATAAGATCCCCATATGCCCCATATTTCATCTACTTAAGGGGGACTGTAATTCCAAAACTCTTCTCTACAGCCAAGAAACCCTGAACCCTAAACCCTAAACCCTAAAAGGCAAGGCGTTCCTCTGAGCATCTGCCTTGGTGGGTGTGGAAGGTACCTGGATTCTGCCGTTCGTGTCACTGGGAAGGAGAAGCGAGTGGGGTTTAGGGTTGAGGGTTGCCCGGATTGAAAGGGGTTCAGGGGTTTGGGGCTTAGGGTTTAGGGTTAAGCGCTTGGGATTTTAGGTTTAGGGTTTAGGGTCCATCGCTTGGGGTTTCAGGGGGTAGCGTTTAGGGCTTAAGGTTTGCCATGGGTCACAAGGCCAGTCGGCCAAATCCAACATCCTGAAACGGAAAATCCAAGCCGTGAAGACCAAAACCCGAAAGGCAAAACCCTGAGCTGACAGCGCTGAACCATAAGAGCTATAGTCTAAGTTCCTTGAAGGGGGTTCTATAGGGGATTATATAGGGGACTACTATAGAGGTTACTAAGGGGGATACTAGGAGTTTAGACTATAGCTCATAAGTCCCGCACCAAAAAGGCTCAAGCAGTAAACGTTGCCTTCTCTGAAAGTTACATGAAACCTCATAGAGGGCATTCAGCATGACTTTTCTGCACAAACCCTAAACCCTGAGCCGTAAACCCTAAACCCTTGACACCTGTTTGGGATGCATCTTAATTGGGGAAGTGTGAACTGGGCATGTGGCTGCCTATACTGGGCTGCGGTTAAGGGATTTGAAGTTAAGCTGCTATAATACGGAAACCTTTATATTCATGATATACCCTTATTATGGCAACTTACATTTAGATCCTTAACAGCTGCCAAGTATAGTCCATGCCCATGGGGCCCTTTTCCAGAAACCCTAAACCCTTAAACCCTAAACCCTTAAACGCTGCACCCTAAACCCCTAAACCCTAAACCCAAAACCTTGAGCTTTAAACCCTTAACCCTAAGCCTTAAAACCCTAAACGTCTCAAGGTGAAAAGACAAGTTAGCCGACCCACTCGGCATTTCGATGCTTTTCTCAGTCACGACTGGGGAACCAGCCGCAAGTTGAAGTATGGGTGCCTCGTGGTTTAGGGTTTAGGGTTTAGGGCTTAGGGCTTAGGACTTAGGATTTAGGATTTAGGGTTTAGGATTTAGGGTTTAGGGTTTAGGCTCATCGCTCTTTTACAATCCCAGGTCTTCGGGCTTGGGGTAAATTCAGGGCTGCGGCTTTGGCATTTACGGCCGGTCTGGGGTTTAAGGTTGTGGGCTTCGAGTTCGGGATGTTTCATAGACTCAAGTGATAAGCAGGCAATTTCCTTTAGCTTCGAATAAGTAGGTATTGTCATTGATTACACTATTCGTTGGGTAATGTCCCTTCGAAGGGGTTGTGTTTTCACGTTTACAGTTTTGGGGGTGTAGAGCTTGGGGTGTAGGATCTAAGGTTCATAGGGCAGAGGCTCACCCTTGCAGCCCATAGACGGAATGACTGCCGGACCTTCGTAACTGCTCGCGCGTCTTGTCGCATTCGCTTTTGGACAGGGAAACGGGGAAACAACTAAGGTGCCGCCTAAACCTAATCCCTAGGGAAACAACTAAGGTGCCTCCTCATCCTTTACAACTCTCGTGCTGCGGTGGTCGGGTCCCTTCTTACCAGCATTGCCTTGGGGGTGCTGTGTACGTTGAAGTTGCTGCCAAGAAGCGATGTTGTCGTGTTAATTGGGTACCGGAGCCCGGCAGCAACACTTTTTTTCTTGTACGGAATGGGGAATGCATCCCTGTTGTAGTCCCTATACTGGGTTGCTGTTAAGGAATTTGATTTAAGTTACTGCAATAATCAGGAAAGCCTACTACTTACTAAAGACCCATATTATGGTAACCTAAACCATAAGTCCCAGACTCTATATACCAACATCTTGGTAACTTAACTTACGTTCCTGAACAGCAACCTTAACCCTAAACCCTTGACCCTCAACCTTAAACCCTAAACCCTAAATCTTAGATGTTCGTTTCCAGATTGCTTCATTGCGTACTAAGCAACCCGGGAAGTCCCTTGGTCTTAGAGTTCGGGCTTCCTGCCGCCGAGGCCCCTTTAGGGTTTAAAGGTTTAGGGTTTCAGGTTTGGGGTTTGGGCTCTAGTGTCGTTTAGGATTTGGGGTTTGGGCTTTGGGTTTAGGGCTTTAACGTTTGGATTCAGGAGTATAACTAGAAGGATATGGAGGGTTATAACATTGTGATGTCTGGAAAATCCTCCCTCGCATCGGGGCACGTAATGTTGAGGATACCCAATGACGGACCATAATCAGGCTAAAACCTCAACCCTAAACCCTCTGTAGTGAGTCTTTTGAGGTCCCTACAATAGAGATATAAGCCAAAAACCTCGTAAACCCTAAACCCCAAACCCTTTTGAAATCCGACTTCAACCCATTTCAAGGTTCTCCCTCAACCCTTCGGGTTTAGCGTTTTAGGGTTTAGTGTTTTAGGGTTTAGGGTTTAGTGTTTTAGGGTTTAGCCCTTAGGGTTTAGGGTTTTAGGGTGTAGGGTTTTAGGGTTTAGGGTTCGCTCCGCGGTATAGGTTCTCCGACCGCGCACGGCAGTTGCCACTGGCTCCAGCGCGAGCTGGTGTTGCTTTTGGGGTTTTGGGGGGGTTGGGGGGCCATGCCAAAATCATAAT
>CAJNIZ010001357.1:15623-26303 GCA_905231905.1 Symbiodinium pilosum | reverse complement strand
CCCAGTAATATAGTGTCATGTCAGGAACATGTAACAACCGGCTCTGAAACTTCTCAAAGCTGTGTTGAAATACCTCCCAGGTTAAAATAGTGTTTGCATCCTCCACAAACAGCAGACCCTAAACCCTTGCAACATGCGTGAACTGCTAGGTATTCTTTGGGCAGGTTCCTGCCAAATGCCCCCCCCCGGCACACTAGGATCCTGTCTAGGACCTCCCCTCAGAAAAGAAAGGCTCACAATCTTCGGAAACCACGTCCCTCTGTACCCCTTACATAACACCTAGACACCGCTGCATCTAACCCCATATTGCTAGGATTTATGTTCTAAGTAGTTGGCTCCCGCGGCACCTCATGTGCGGCTCGAGCAGCCCTGCGCTGACCTCAAGTCTCTGAGTCTCTGGAGAGAAAATGTAGAAGGTCATAAACCTTGAAACCTACACCCTAAACATGGTCCAGGTTTGGATGCCCTAGATATTGGGGGCTGTAGCATAGCGCAGGGGCCCAAAAAAGAACCATGTTTAAGCATGGCTCAAGATTTGCTCAAGGTTTATACTTGAAACTCATAATCTATTGTTGAGCTCGCGAGGGAGAGGTTGCAAGCGGGCATCGACAGTCGGATGAGCCAAGTGTTTGTTGCACTCTCCAGCTCCCAGAGAATCACCCCTAGAACCTTGCGCGTGCTCAACCCAGACCCCTGGGAGGATCTAGAAAGTAGAACCCCCAATATGGTACCCTATACTACTATTGGGTAATTCCTAGGACCCCTTAAGGGGGATCTACTTCCTAGATCCTTCCAGGGGTCTGGGAAGTCAAGGCACGCGAATAACCAGCCGATAGTCGCTGTGCAGCAACAGCAACTGCCACGACTGCTTGATTATACTGCCGTATTGGACAAGGGCCTGTTTTCGGGCAAGTGGCCCACAGGCACACCCAGGATCAAACTGATACCCTTGGTCTGGTATAGTATTGCCTGGAAGGCTACGCTAATCTGAGAAACTCCCACATGTTGAGAGCCCGGCATTTCCAGCGCCAGACTCGTTGAACCTCAAGGTGTGGAAGCTAGCATGTAGCACTGTTTTGATATAGGACAACCTGCGAATGGCTATGTGTAAAAAATAAATTCCAATCATCCACTTCGAACATCCCCACCCTTAACTCTTCGTCGTTCCAGGGCAACGTCAACTACTTCCACCGACAATGTGGAGCAGTGGAGCATGTATCAGGAGTGAAACTCGCTCTAAATGTTGATACTCTGCGGTTGGGCACTATCGGGATACTCTGCGGTTGGGCACTGCAGGGATACTTGGTTGTTGGGCACTGCAGGGATACTCTGCGGTTGGGCACAGCAGGGATACTTGGCGGTTGGGCACTGCAGGGATAATTGGCGGTTGGGCACTGCAGGGATAATTGGCAGACGAGGACAAAATAGATGTTAAAATCTAACACCCCCACTGCGAGGGTGGGGAAAAATGCGAAGCGCTAACCTACTGGGGTCCCGGTCGTGCAGACCGTAGCAGACAGTGCGTGCCCAAGCATGGCGAGCTTTGAAGAAAATGAGTGGTTGATCATCAGCTACCTACCAGCCACAGAACCCGCAGTCGCGCCCCTTACCCTACCCCGTGTGAGACAAAGAAGCATTATGGCACCTCCAATCCTCCAAAAAAAACACACTTTACCTTTTTATGATGGAAATCCTGCATGACCACAAGCACCTTATACCTTGGGAATAATCGTGCTATAGTATACTAGATTTCTAATATCAACAATATGGAGTGGGATTTTTTCAGTTGTAGCTAAATAGTGTAGACTCCTAGTATCCCCTTAATAACCCCTATATGATCCCCTATATAACTCCATTTTAAGGAGTTTAAGACTACAGCTCACATACTGCCCAGCTGGAACCCCTAAGACCAGAGACACTTGCTGCCTACCCCGGGAATTCTGACACTTCTGGTTTCCCGAGGAAACGCAGTTTAGGGTTTGTAGAGTAATTAGGGCTTCAAGCACGAAAGGATCCTGATTCAGTCCTACGAGACACGGAACTTGAGAAAATCCAACCATAGTCTTTCCTGAGTCCGTGGCTTTGCGGGCACAGGCAAGAAACATTGGCAGCCTGCAAGTGGGATCCGCCCACGAGTGGACAGATTTCGTGAAACTTCAATCGCAACTAACTACAATATGATATAAGGAAATCTTGACATCATGGTCACATGCAAACTCTCTGTCTCTGCTTCACCAGTCTCAACGCAATACATCCCATAAGTTTGGGAGGCAGGCTGTGAGGAAGTGCCCTGAGGTTGCAGGGGACGAGCCCATGCAGGGATGCGATTAGATACCAAACTCTCCCAAAACATGTTCTGCAGGCCCTGCGAATGAGAACCTCTAGGCATAGTCTCGGGTTTGAGGGTTGCGGTCTTGAAGGTATATGGGAAATGCTCTGACCCAGCAAGCACCTGCAATGCTGTCACATCTTCACACAGAATGCTTGACGAGAGAAACTGAACTTGTTACAGAGCATCTTGTGCTGCGGATCCCAGCTCGTGGAGAGGACACCAATACAAGCCAAGACCACAAGCAAACAACGCCGGATGCCTGAAATGTATGTTTCCTGCACCCTCAACCCTCAAGCACAACTCCTAGACAACATCATAATCCCATCCCCCTAATGTCGGGGGGCAGGGGCATATGGGCAGTTGTCAAAATTATGGTCCCTTTTTGGGCACCCTAAATATTAGGTGCCGTATTATAAAAAGGATCCAAAAAGGGACCATACTTTTGACAAACACCCAGACCCTACGTATATATATATATATATATACCCTATTATGCCATAGTAGTTTCCATTTTCTTTTCCATCATCCCAATATAAACCCCTATATATATACCCTACAGGCCTACAGAACTCCTTTAAAATCTTGGAAAAATGGGTGGGGTCAGCGAGCTCCAGGCGAAAGAATCTCCTCTTCCGGTGCTGGCTCCTCCTCCTACGAAAATAGGGGTTTAGGGTTTAGGGTTTATAGGGTTTGCGGGTACAGGGCCGCAGGGCGTTGTGAAGTGCATGCGCATGTATGTCATAAGGGTTCAAGTACCTGTCGATCTAGTTAATAGACTCGGAGCCTGAATCGAGGGAATTCTTACCTAAAATATCTGCGACAGAGGTACTTGGACCCTTTGGGATACTTTTTGCCGCTACCCGCCAAGAACCGGCAGGAAAGCTTTACCTAGACCACCCAAAAAATCGAACAGTAAAAGCCTTTCAAACCCCGCCATAATGATATGTGGGGCAGTACTTTGGGTATTCAGGAGGTCTAGGTACACCTTCCAACACCATGGTTGGAGGTATTTTGACTATTTTGACTGCTTAACGACTTAAATTGCTGAGCTTGATGGTGCGGAGTGAGATGGCAAGTCTTAAGCAACTGAGAATACCATGAGATACCTACATAACAAGCTCAGGGACTCGCAACAAAGAAACAGGAACAACACATCCTTGCAGAAACCTATGAACTGCATAAGGGGCTCGGCCTCGGGGGGGTATAGGATAGAGGGGGGTGGTTTAGGGTCTAGGGTCTAGGGTTTAGGGTTGGGGTGGCTAGGTAACCGATAAATGGCGGGCTATGTGGACCATTTGGGGCAACCTGGTTTTGGAACCCGCCCATACAGTAGCGAGGCGATTTTTTGAGCTATGAAGTGGGCCCCTCCTGGTCGTTCCCGCCAGGCGCAGGATCCGGCTCATGCTCGATGACCGGTGGAGGTTCCGTGACGGCTTTCTGCACTTCCTCAGCTAACCCTAGGAATCCATATGGCCCAAAGTGGAAGCGTCCCACAAGTTTAGGGCCCGAAGTGGGTATAATTTGCAGGCTTAGCTCCCCAAGGTTAGGTCGCAAGATCCAATCTTAGGGGACGGCGCGCGCTGTAGGAGGCTCAACTCAACTCCCAGGTTGTGACAGCCCCTGACAGCCTATAGACTTACATGAAGTCATACGTGAGGTATATATTCCCCCTTAAGTAGATAGAATATGGCTTTGGGTATATTATAAGATCCCCATATACCCTAAATTCTATCTACTTAAGGGGGACTATAGACTGTTCAAGGCTTACCCTGCGGTTTGGCTTCTGCAAGACCCGGGATCTGAGGTCCCACACTTCAGCGCGTACATATGGGGGTTTCCCAAAATTAGGAGAACCCTTTCGGGGGTCCCTATAATAAGGACTATAGTATTTTGGGGTCTATATTGGGGTCCCCTTATTCGGGGAAACTACCATATTGGAGCGGAGCGGTGTGGCGCTGTGGGCGACTTTAACAAGATGTAAGCCATAGTCTACTCTCCTAGCATCCCACTTTAACCGCCTTTAAGGAGTTCAGATTGTGGCTCATGTGGTATGTGGTAAGCTACTGCATGCAAGTTGATCGTGGGAACTCTGCGCTGTTCTTGCCTGAGGTGACTGTAATGAGAACTTGAAGAAACTTGTCTCGCACGGTTTTTGTTGGGCGCTTGCCCCTGCCCGCTGCACATGCCACGAAACGTCAGTATGTTTGCAAGACATGGTTGAATGTGTAAGGCATGTTTTGAAGAAACAAGAAACACGCAGCCTCCGCGATTGACCCTACTGCTTTCTGGGACCTCGCAGTGCCCCTGGTACATAAATCATCCATATACGAGAATCTTCTCGGGGGGTGTCTAGCATAGAAAGAGAGGCCCGAACCTTCAACACAAAGACATGCCAGTTCTTGCGCTTTTAGCTTCATGTGAGGAGGGGAGGGCCCAAAGGTGGTCTGGGACTTCTCTAACCCAACCCTGAACCCTAAACACTATAAACCTTTTACTAGCAAGACAGAGAGGAACAAGGCTTGCGAAGGCACATCATCTTCACTCTCGGCTCTCTGTCCGAGCCTCTTCAACACCTCAAGCACTCAGTAAATGCCAGACCCTGCATACAAACTCCACCCCAAACCCCAAATCCATGCACACTGAAGAGGCCAGTTCAAGGGCAAAGTCTTACCAAACCAGAAGAGAATCAGTCTCTTGAAGCACAGCCTTCGCTTGCGAGGCTTTTCTCTCCTGGGCGGGTTCCCGTCATGTCGGTCACATGGGGTTTCTCAAAATGTGGAGGGGCCTTTCGGGACCTCGCGGACTGGGGATCATAAAGGCATCGTGGGAGTCCCTCTTCGGAATTATATACGAACCTGGGAAAATCCCGGATGCTCTCGGTCTCAGGTTGTCATATTCAGGGAGGATTTTGCCAAGACCGAGGGTTGCAGTGATTGCTTCTAAGGGGGTTGGCATTAGTGCGGGTGGTAGTGGTTGCACGAGGACTCTGCACAAGCTACGTGGGACTTACAATATCAACCGCCAGGCCAGAGCTTCCATTTAAGCTATCTAAGCATCACAGTGGTAGAAAGTATGGCACGCCTCCAGGATCACTTGGTCGTGAGGGGATGTGGGCTCCGGGAAAGAAGTTGATTCCTCGCAGAATAAGAATGCCGCCATGCTTCACAAACAAGATGTTACCCTTATTACTCCTTCTTGCCTAGTTTGGGTCCTGGGATCCTGCTAACAACGCGGGTAGAAGGAGAGAACAGCACGACGACCCGCAACACGGACCCCTCAACATATTGCAAGGCAGCATAGTCCCCCATGAAGACCCTCGGAGATGGATGGCTTCTTGTGATACGGAAGGGAATTTCCCAAAATGGGGGGACCCAAATATAGACCCCCCAAATACTATAATCCTTATTATAGGGACCCCCAATAAGGTACCCCTAATTTTGGGAAACACCCAAAATAAAAAAAATGCCCTAAGGTTCGATGCACTCCTGACGGCTCAGCCCCAATGACCTCTTATGCGCCCAAGCCTCCATGCACAGCTCCTCCTCTTTCTGCTCCTCCTTCATGGGTAAGCTGTGCCCAAACCCGAAACTGGCTAGGAAATGTACGGAATTTTCCTGAGGATGCTGTAGACGGGATTTTGAATCTTGAGCAGGTTTGTCCGAGTTTGGGCTAGGACTACTTTTATCAACTATGCGGAGGTAGCAGGAACCTCTGCTAGCGCTGAAGTGCGGAACCCTGGGAAGGTTCTCAATCAGGGGGTTTTGTTATTCTAAGGGTCCAAGGACCCCAATAATAGGGTTTTAGGGCCCAAATACTATAATGTTAGTGGTCTTTGGGCCCTAAGACCTTATGATTTGGTTCCTTGGACCCTGAGGGTTAGGATCTTAGGACCAGTCAAGGTATATGTCAGTGAAAGGAGATGATTTGCGTGACCCGTGTCCCAAAGGATCCTCTAAGTACCTATATAGGAAATGATACTGACCTAAACCATCCTATGGATTTCTATCATAGGAACCCTAGATTGTACCATCTAGATACTTAGGATCCTTTGGGTGATTTTTGAATCCGATTTGAATTCTTTGGCTCTGGGGTCTGAGCCTCTACAGTTTAAAACATCAACAAATCTATCGACCAGGGCCTGAAATTTTTACCCCCAGGCCCCATGCCTTACAGGGATCTGCATCCTTGATGAGGAAAGATTGTCCTACTGAGGAGGCTGAGGTGTCATTTGGATTTGGGGTTTCAGTTCCAGTCTAGGCGTTGCGTGATGCACACCCCGATAAGAGCCCCCTACACGCAAAAGTGCGCACTCCAAGCACACAACAGTCATGTGTTTGCCAAAAACTGTCATACCCTGAAAGCTCTGAGAAGTATTTACACCCCATGAAGCCCAGCACTTAAACCCCTACGAAACCAGCCTGAAGAGCATATGGACCTCAGTCGAAACAGTTGAAAATGGGGCTCTCAGCAAACCACCCAAAGTGTGCTGCGGCGCAACCTTTTTTGATGCAGTGGTGATCCGCCTTATGGCAAGGTTTCTGGGCAATTAGGCGGCTGCTAACAACCAACTCCTTAGATCCGCTTTGTCATCTTCTTGTTGGCACGAAGACCAGTGATTATTGCCTCCGACGCTACTGTTTTATTATGGCTACAGAAGCATCGAGCCCAAGAAGCACAAGCCTGACGAGGAACCCTAGGACTCGCAACCCAAAGGACAAATTCCAAACTGCGAAACACCAACACACCCCAGGCGCTGAACCAGAGGATCGAAATCAAAAAGCCTCACAACATGTAAACAAAACGTGAGATGCGTATCTACATTCGATAGTCTGTCACGCCAGCCGAAAACGGCTTAACAACATTAACCCTAAACCCTGAACCCCAAAAACGTCCTACAACATGTCCCGAGATGTCGCTCCTGTATGCCCGTGATGGTGGGAGACATTGGCGGCAGTGCAGTCGGTGTGGCCAGCTGGTCCTTCAAGCCTGTGGCTACAAAGGAGGGCAGCAAGGTCCTACACCCAGTTCTCATCCCACTCCCCTCTCAAGCTGCGGTTACAGCAGCCACCATTTGCTCCAAGGGACTGATTGAGGCTCCCAAGCTTAAGGATCGCCCAAAGTCCAAGCTTTCCTCCTTGCCCTCGCGGCCTGCCAAGGCGCTTATACGGCTTAGGACCCTCCCCTTAAAGGGGTATGGGGTTATGGGGTATATATTGGGGTATATATTAGGGTTATATAGGGGTAATGGAAAAGAAAATGGAAACTACTATCTAGGGGTTAGGGTCTAGGGTTGTTTATTATCCCTTACGGGGCTTGGTGCTTAGCGCCTCCAAAGGTCTCGGATCTATACGGTTTGGACAATCTTGTTCGGAATAGGTTTGCAAAGGAGTGGCCGCTGCGCGGCGGGGCCACGTAAATCTGCGGTATGAGTCCTGGTGTGATCACATTGGAAAATTGTGAAGTGCGCCACTAACTGGCAGCAAGTTCAACTAGATGTTCGGATGGGTTTTGATGGGTAGAAATGGAAATGTTGAGTGAGTTTGTGGGTCCGTGCGCACATTGTAGAAATACCATTAAAACAAGAGACAAGTATAAACCTTAGAGATGCCTTGTGCACCGCGGCTTGAGACAATCAATGTCGGCAAGAAGGGCACAGACCCTGTCCCTTACCCGTCCACAGCTACTTGCCCCAAAATCTGTGACACCCTTTTGTTGTAGATAGAAACCGAAACACAGCCACCATATTCCCTGTACTGCGCAGAAACCATCCACGGAATGGTGAACACCATCGCACCATGTAGCGTAGGTAGGTAGCCTGAAGCATTGCACTTAACAACGTTGTTTCGAGGATATTCAGCCACCTCATTACACACAGACTTTGCTAGCTTGTTCGGGCTTCCACTTTGCCCAAGTTCAGCCAGGGAGCTTGCAAACATGGATGAGGAGGTACAACTCTCGCTTTGCCTGCAGAGTAAGAATAATAGTGACAAGAAATCAATAATGCCAGTAATAATACTCAGAATTCGACTAACCTTCAGGGCTTTGGAGTACTCTGTATTTAAGCCGTCTGGCCTTCACCGTCTCAGATTGTGCGTTCAAGGGGCTTGAGGTATAGGGAGATGTAGGATTCATGACAAATCAATCGCGATCTTCTCGCAATCCACTTGCTAAGCCTCAGGGTAAACGTGTGGCGGGGTCTGTTGTAGGGGGCAACCTACCATCACAAAAACCCATAATTTTCTAAGGGGTGCCAGTCAACAAAACTCGAGGACAGGTTCCCTCGTAGTTACTTTCATGAATTCGTGGCGGCCAGGCAACCAACCAGGTACATTCCACTCTTCCTGGAGCCATTCAAAGCAGGAGACCTTGCTGGACCACAGTTTACAATGTGGAGTTGGGGTTTAGGGCTAGGGCGAACCCCTGAACCTTCAAGCCCAGTGACGCTTGTGACCCACATGCCTGCCCCTATTGCAAACCATTCACGGCCCAGAGCCTTGCAAAAGTCCGTTCTGTGCAGGATGTGTTTTTCATCCCTGACCTCATCGGCTGTGTGCCAAAGGTTCTTGAAGCTGAGTGTCGCAGTGGCTGTTGCCCGTAACTCTGAAACCTAATACCCAATAGCTCTAGGCAGTTCAATCCTCAACTTACACAAGCAAACAATACGAATAGTTTACGGAACACGCCGGCCCTCAAACATAAAAAACACACACCCTAGGAGCACCGAACAAACTATATACCTTATGGGCAGCAGCACCCTAAGGGACCCCAGCGGAACCCTAGCCCCGAAAGCTCGACTGAGTGTGCCTCCCCTCCCCCATCTAGCCTTCCGGCAGACTTTGAAGCAGAGCCTGTCACCTGAGTAATCATTTTCTCAAAGCTTATAGGATTTGTTTGCGACAGGATTCATCGGGCTTAGGGTTGGGTTACTTCGGCACATGGGTCTTGGATTAGGTTTTGGGGTTCAGGGGCTCAGGGGATCAGGTTCATGGGCTGTGCAAATTAGTTTAGGATTTGAGGGTTAAGGCTCGGATTGGGTGTCTTGCGGGAAAGGGGTACCCTTAAGGACCACAGAGATATATGGAGGGTAGCAGGAGGACTATGAGAGCTCCATATTAATCATTCTATGCCGCTGCGTTCTACAATCACACGTTGGTGGTGTAGTTTTATAGACCGCATGGCTTGAAGCATACATAAGCTTTCGATAAGGTTCAAGCCAACGTGGATATTGGCTAGTACCTCAAGGGCCACATTTTGCAGGGACAGTACCCCAAACGCTAGACCTATAAACACCCAACCCCCTGAACCCTAAGCCCCAAACCCTAACCCTAGGGATCCAAATAGCCCAATGCAGGTGTTATTTACAGACTTTAGGGCAAAATGTAGGTATAATTTGTATACTTGGATCCCTAGGGTAACCCTTTAAATTTAGGTTCAAGGTTATTAAAGCCCTATGGAGATTATCCGGGGCAGAGGACCCCGGGCCGGTTCCTTGGCAGGACCCTATACTACTGGAGGATCACATGGAAAATAAGAAAGTATAGACTGTGGTTTCGTAGGGATTATTACAGGGATTCAATAAGGAGACAGGGGTTATGTAGGGGTTACCACAGAGATTTAGATGGATTTAGTAAGGATTTGCGGAGTGTGTGAGGGTTGGGGGGGGTTCATACATTTGGGCTTCGCGTGTGCGAAAGTCTGTTTGATGCCCTCCCTTATTGTCAGGATCTTGCTGCAAAAGCCCACACAGACATACTGAAGATACTCGCTTGGGAAGCGGCGGCATGAAATTTAGAGGCTTCAGGGATCTAGCACGTTGCATAGGGCTTTCGAGGGTCTAGTAGGACCTGAGCTGTATCTACGTGGCTAAGCAAGGGATATGGGGATTCAGAGATTCTTTTTATCTAGATGCTATCAGAGCCCCGCCGCAAGCGCCAAAAGACTTTCAAGACGGGCTTGTGGGGCTCCAGGGTCCGGGCAGAGGATGGGGCGAGAGCTTAGGATAGAGGAAACCCTTGCCAGAAAATTGCAGCCTTTGTAGTCTGCCGGTTCTGATGCCGAATGCTGCCGGTGCCTTGAACCCTGGTGGCAAAATTCTATAGATCTCCAAGCCGGTCTACGGAAAAGCTGAGCACTCAAAAAACCCTGATCCACGGCAATACGCCCTTCATAGCCTCAAATTCTCCAAAGACCGTTGTGCTTCGTCACGACTTCTCCTACATATTCCTACGAACTATCTTATTCACTTGTGCGTTAGCGTTCCGTCTTGAACCAGCTGTTCAAGCTGTTCCTGGATTTCCCCTGAGGGTCCAAGTACCTAACAATCATATACTTACCTGTACTAGAATTAC
>CAJNIZ010001357.1:0-14576 GCA_905231905.1 Symbiodinium pilosum | reverse complement strand
CTAAATGGTAGTTTCCGAAAATAGGGGAACCCCAATATAGACCCCAAAATCACTGTAGTCCTGATTATGGGGACCCCCCAAACAGTGTACTCATAATGTGGGAAACCTCCATATAGGGATTATGTAGGGAGTACAAATGATGTATGGGAATGCATAGGTTTAGAATCTAGAGCCTATACCCCGCCCAGAAAAAAGCACGGGACCGTGTCTTGCCACCTTCAGGGCAGCGGTCTGCTTTGGGGCCATATTCAGACTTCGGCATACTGAAGGGTCATGGTTCTTGATGTAAGGACCCAAGCTGTGAGGGGATGACAAACGGCCCACGGATTCGAAAACAGACACTTCAAGTTCTACTTCATTAGATGGAGATTACAAAGAATTATCTGGGCTTCTCACGGAGGTGTGGGGGGCGTCTGAGGCTCACTAAACCCCAAACCCTACACTCTAAACCGTGCATGTCCCCGGTACCTGGCCCCTTGGGACAGGAATGGTACTTGAGCTACGGGCGGGCGCTTAGTCCCTTGCCTTGTACTACTTCAAGATCCGATTGATGGTCATAATTAGGGACAAGTTATACCCCAGGATCGGACTACTGCTTACGCTGCAAGTAGGGAGGTTGCATGCGGCCCCACGTTGGGGTTGCTTGCAAAACGCCAAGCTCTTTGGGGAATTCCGTGCATCAAGATATTCTCGTCTGGACAAACAGTAGTTTCCCCCTTTATAACCCATATACTGCTGGGCGTCCTGGCCTCTCACCTTCCGCGTGCTTAGCGCCAGCGCGCAGGGCTCCTCCGCAAGGCAGTCACGTGGTTTAGGATTTACTTACCGGTTGTTGTAGGGAATATGGAAATTTCATCCCTGTATTATCCCTATATAGAATTTATTCCCCTATTCCCTACCAACAACTATTAGGTTTAGGGTTTAGGCTTCAAATTCTGGAAGCACTGCGTTGGGGCAGCGATGTGCCTGTGTATCCGTTTTATACAGGTGCAGCCTCTAACACCACTTAAACCACATATGCTACGACATCTGGGATCCATGAAGAAGTCAAGGGCCGTTCTAGGAGCTCTCATTTTGAGGGTTCAGAATTGAGGGTTCAAGGGTACAATGAGATGGAAAAGAAAAAGAATACCAAGCAAAAGAGGCAAAGTCCTCCCAAATTCATGCGGGATGACGCTGCGCAACTAGCAAAATTTTACAACTACAGGTCTAAAAGCATGTAGCACGCAAGCGCAACGAGGTTCGATCCTGCAACAGGAAGTTTAAGGGAGTTCAGGGCGCAATTGCTTGACTTCCGTCTGCATTGGACGCTAGCGTTGAGTTTGGTGGGGTTGGCAAGGGCCTCTATGGAATAACCCGAATAAACATCTACGTGCTCCCCAGAAGACCCCGCCAATAGTGATGAACCCTTCAAACTCCTAAAACCGCACAAGTCAACAAGAACTACATACCGAAGTCGTAGATCCCCCCTGGCCCCTTCAACTTACTGATGCTTACTGGAGCGGCGGAAGTGAAGAGAAGTACTATTCAAGGGTATGTATTGGATTCACTTCCCCACTCCCTTCGGCATCAGCTATGGTTACTACACCCTAAACCCTAAACCTTAAACCCCAAACCCTAAACCCTAAACCCCAAACCCTAAACCCTAAGTTACTATAGCTTCTACCCCTAGCGAGCCTGGGGGATGCCGGGGTTCTCTTGCTCAGACAACACTGGCTTCTATGGAGGATGTGAGTCGCTTCTTCGGGGTAACCAGGGTACATGGCATATATGGGGAGCCCTCTGTACTGACAAATGACCATGTTATGAAAGGCTGAAAACCCTCTACTGTATACCTAATAATAACTTTTGAGATGTGCGTGGGATCCACTTCTTTGGGTTAGTCACATGTCAGGGTATGACTTGCTGGTGCTAATGCGGGGAGGGGCGAGAGCATGTAGGAACTATTGCAGGGTACTGCATAGGGGTCACTCCTACACTCCCTGTTAAGCCTCTAGAATTAGAACCCTAAACCCTAATCCCTGAACCTTAAACCCTATAGAATCCAATATATAATATATAACCCTCTTTAAGGCATTGAGACTATAGATCTTGAATTGCTGATGCGCTTGTGGGTCCGGAACCTTCCCTCTGGGCTTGCCCTGAAGGACTTGTCTCTGCAATGAAGCTGCTACCAACAAAGCAGTATACCTTAGGTGGACCCCCCACCCAGTAATAGTGACTATAAGGGATAGTAGGGATCATATTAGGGTCCTCTTATATTCTTATTATACCACTATTACATGGTGGGGGGTCCTCCTAAAGTATACCTTGGGCTGTTCCCAGATAATTAACATAGACTATAACTACTATATCATAACCTAAACGCCAAAATTCTTCTCCATCCATGGCAGGTAGGAGGTGAGGGAGGAGCCTTAGGTAGACCGAAGGCTTCTGAACTTGGCAGCTTCCCGCCAGAAACTACAAGTAGTGATATTGCTGGAAATAATGGCAACATCAACAAAATGCAATACTGACAGTAATGGTAAGAGGAGTCTGTGCGGCATAACGAAACATGATAGATATCAAAAAGAATATCCTGAAATCCAGGGTCTGCCTCCCGGACTCCAGGCAACGATTTCAAAGGCGCCTCTTCCTGGCGAACACACCAGGTTGTACTGCAAATGATCGCCATTGCCGCAGGTATCGTGGTACGAATAGCGTCCAAAGTAGAAATATCAAAAGCAGCAGCAGTAGCAGTAGCGCTAGGCTCCTCAGATGCAGTCATCATACTTAAACCTCCAACGCATGTAGAATAACAGCCTTTCTGGTTCTTTAGTACGGGTTTGGGCCATGGTTCCATTTTCTACCTCCAGGCAAACCGCAGGAGAGTGCTCAGAGCCGGATTCTTCAGACGAAGCAGATTCGGCAATGGCAGATCAAGGAGCAGCGCACACATGCGGCTCTCAGCACAACCGCAAAAAAAGATCTCGCTCGGGCTGTATGCGGGGCCCAAAGCTAGGGGATCTTCGTTAAGACTATTAGGAGTAACCCCTACAGAAACATCTTGAAACGACTGCGAGAGCCATAAGTCCTGCACCGCATCGTTGAAACAACATAGCCCGAACAAACAATCCATACTGTAAGGTTAAAGCCCCATCCCATTTCTGGAGGTACACCTCCTCCCTGGGGTCCTGAACCCCTTACCCCTAATCTCGCAGGCCCTTTAGCCCTATAAAGGAACCTCACCTCTCCTTCTGAAGGCCCCATTATGATAGTTTCCATTTTCTGTTCCAATCTCCCTAAATATCCCAATATAACCTCTATATAACCCTATATAACCACCTATATAATCTGTAGCCTCCTCGTCCTCTTCATTGATTTGGCCTGCCAAGTAGGATTCATCTAGGGGGACATGTGGGTTTCAACCCTCAGGACACTAGGGATGCATACAAACTAGAAGGAGATTCTAGTTCTAATTGAGTAGCGGTTTTTTTTGTGGTTGAACCTGGTAAGACTATAATCCTTGTATTTAATACTATACCCAAAAGGAGGATAGAATTTTTCCATATTGGGTACCATAGTACCCTCAAATAAAATACTACTCAATTAGGGGTTAGGGTTTAGATTATAGGGGTCCCACCGGAGGGCTGGTGTTGAAAAGCTCCCGCAGAATACGAACCCAAAGTCGAACCTCCGCATATTTTCGGGTGTTGCAAGCTTGGGGATCTCTCTTTGCTTTGGCGCGAGGGGTGGAGGGCACTTAGGGATACCGCTTTGGGTAGATTCCTAGCGGTCCCCAGCATAGGGCAGATACCGTAAGAAACGTAAGAAGGACCCCTCCAAGGGGTCTTCTATGAGAACGAAGGGGCCAGGCAGGCGGCCCTTGTAACATTACAAGCGCTTTTCCTCTGTCGCACGTGCTGGTCGGGCTACGCACTCTCTTCGAGAGGTGACTTCTATCATCTTCTATCACATTGCAAGTTCTACAGTTTAGAAGCCAATGTAGTACCTATCATCCCGGAACGTTTTTAGAATAACACGTGCCGCTAGAGCATTTGAGGTTCGTTCCTTCGTCACAAGGATCCCTCTTCACTAACTGAAGCAAAGCTGCACACTTTGTGATATAAGCTGTAGTCTAACATCTGACAGGGAGCTGTATAGAGGAGTATTTAGAGTTCTTATTGTAAGACTTACTCAGGTGGATGCTAGGAGGTAAAACTAAAGCTAGCGCAATATAGAAAAAGATGGCGCCGCAAACATTGACTACAGTTACCACCTCTTCGGAATTCTCGCGCCGTTCCGATCGAATGCCTACGGGCATTCATTGGGCGATACCTGGAAAATTTCTATGGACGGCGAAAAAGCCGCTGGTATCCAACCCTTAGCCTCTCAAACCTGGACCTTATACACTGAACCCAAGACCATAAACTTCAAACCCTGAACCATCCTAAATCTTACAGGTCAAACCTAACTTAAGGTCTTAAGCCTTGTAAACTCTGGCAGAATTCAAAGCTTGGGCCGCCTGGCACTTCTGGTGCATCCAGCGTCTCTGTCAAGGCCGTAAGACCCTCGCCGACTCTTACTGCTTCTAGTGAAAGTTACTATGATAAGGAAACGCTATTAGTTACTATACACCCATAACATGGTAACTTAATTTGAGTCCTCAAATAGGCCTTAACAGCAACCCAGTCTGGGCGGGTTCGTGGATTGGGGCTTCAGTGGGCAATCTACTGGTTTCGAGGGCTTTGCAGGTTTGCCATTTAGGGCTTCAATAGGTGTGCCGGTTTAGAGGGTGGTAGGGTTTGGGCTTCATGGTTGTAATTAGTATAGGTCTACAACTAAAGAGGCGGTAACTGTTCGGGATTTAGGGCATCAAAATTCAGGTATGTGGTTTTCGGGTTTAGGGGTATGTTACGACGTGTCACGAAAAACTATAGGCAAACTTTAGGAGGGGACTATCGGGGCTCCAAAGGAAAACAAGCAGGCATAGTTTAGAACACTAGTCCGCAAAAGCTGAAGAAAGCATCCGTGCGTCGGGGGCCAGTTAAATCTGCTCATCAGTGCTCTAAGTCTCTAGGCAAGATAAGACTGCGCCTGTCGAAGAAGGTCTCATATGGGGTGTTGATCTAAAGGACCATTGGGAAATTTATGCAGGGATCGTGTTGGTCTATGACGCAGAAGCAGGGGAAATGATTTTGCATACTGGCCATTTGGGAGCAGGAGTGTCAAGCTCCTACTATATTCATACTGTCCCGCTTTGGTTGCTTGGATGAACCCTAAACGCTAAACTCCTACACCCTAAACCCTAAGCCCCTAAATCCCTAAAGCCCTAGACCATGTGCCCCGAACCCTAAACCCTTAACCCCTAAACCCTAAATCCCCGAAACCCCTAAACCCCTGAACCTCCTAATTCGCATTCAACTTGAAGCGTCTTCTGCTGGGGCCCTGGCCGTCCACAGGTGCGATGACCGGGCGAGCTCTGCATCCGAGCCTACCCATTGGGGGTACCATTTTGGGTTTGGTTTAGGGTTTAGGGTTCAGGGTTTAGGGTTTGGGGGCCTCCAAAATCAGGACTATAATATTTTCTACCATATGGGTTTAGGGTCTTAGGGTTTGGAGTTTCTCAAAAGGGGGGCCCCAGACCCCGGGCACGCTTAGGGATTACAAGGGTATCAGTGTCCTTACTGTTACTAGGGATCATATAGATACTTGTTATTTTGATAGTGTCCCAGATGTTTCTGAGAAGTCGCTCCCCTGTTTTCCGCCAAACACGAATGAAAATCACCAACGAGGGGTCCAGGTTCTTAGACAATCTCCGACATGAGCGAGGCTGGACAGTTACAGAACAAATATTAGCATGCAAGCGCTTGACAAGTAGCAGACCCATAGCTACCTTTGTGTGACCAATACTAAAAGTGCAAATGTTGGCTGCTGCTTATGGAAAGTTGATTTCACAACAGACACTGAGAACACTGAAAAACTGGCTGAGTTAAAAACATGACACAACCCTTCCTTTGGCCTTAGGGTTTATTGGAAGGGCTCAAAAACGCAGGACAAGACGCGAAAGGTTAAGTTTAGCTGCTTATTGGAGGACTTCTTAATAGGAAACTTAAGTTTAGCTGTTTATTGGAGGGCGTATAACAGCACACTTAAGTGTAGCTGTTTACTGAAGGGCTTATAACTTGAACGAATGTTTTCAGTACATTCCCAGGTGCTATGCTGGGTTGCTGTTAAGGAACTTAAATTAATTTACCATAATGGGTATATATAGTAAATAAGAGGGGTTTCCCCAATATAGTAACTTAATTTAAGTTCCTTAAATCCCTATATTCCCCCAGTTTCCATTTCATTTTCCACTTTCTTTTCCATTTGATTCTCCATTATAGGGTGATAATCTACCCTAAACCCTAAACCCTAAACCCTAACAGCAACCCAGTATGGCGCTCCTCTGGAGCCCAGCCTGCCCGATCTTTCGATGTGGACCAGCCAAGGTCGCAAGCCTGCCAATCAAAAGGGCTCCATGTCTATAAATAGTACCTACATTGGGCCCCAAAGTCTATAAATGTGACCTACATTGGGCTATTTGGAGCCTTAGGGAATAGCTTTAACTTCTTGATTCTTAGTAGGGAATGTGGGAATATATTGGGGGGATATATAAGGCTACTTCTTGATTCAGGGTAGGGAATATGGGAATATATTGGGGTTATATAAGGCTACTGGAAAAGAAAACGGAAACTGCAATAATATAATGCGGTACAGATTGAGTTAAAGTAGGGAATATCAGAAGATAGTGTATAGGGGTTACATAGTGAGTGATCATATTCCCTCATTCCCTATTAAGAACCAGAAAGTTAATCTGCAGTGCTCTTACAATTAAAATGCCAGGGACTTGAGCTTAGAGTTTGGGGCCTTCTTGGATCTCAAGGACATATCGGGAGTATGTGGAGTTTCTCAAGGTGGCGGGCACTTAGGGACCCAGAGGTATATGAGCTATGGTCTACACTCCTAGTATCCCCCTTGATAACCCCTCTAATACTCCCCAATATAATCCCCAATGCAACCCCCTTGAAGGAGTTTAGACTATAGCTCATATGAGGATTCCCACAAGTCATCAGCTGAAAATGGAGGGCCTGTAGGCAACCTATGAACGCATATGCGCATCATACGGAACGTGTAGAAAACAGCCTGAGAAACCCAGGGGAGCTTCCTAAAGGTTTCTGGAGATGCCATAAATGGGAGTTCACGGGTAGTCGAAAGCCGGGGGTACTACTAGGATAGATGTAGGTCCAAACCCTTTTTAGGGGTTCATTTCAACTCCAGTTACAACTATTCCATGAGGCCTTTCACCTGTCTTACATGGTTTTATAAGGGTTCTCGGAGTTCTCCGCTCAGAACCCTTTGGGTAGGCTTAGAGGTGAGTATCCCCGCACAAAAAGCGCCGTGTTGTTGCATACTTCATGCCCAAAAAACCTATGCCATGATAATAAGAATCGCTCACTCTTAATACCTCTCCAGGTGTGGCATCATGGTCCTCAGGTCATAAACCCTGAACCCTAAACCCTAAACGCTATGTTATGTTGCAAGTCAACCGTACAAAGGGAAGTATTTTGAAAGAATAGGTTTCTTCCTCTCTGAGGTTGCTTGCGGCAGCAGGGTTTCTGTAAACCTCGACTGGTGTCCAGCTGTAACGGAATATGTACTCCTTCTTGGGAGGTCTAGTGACGGCAGTTGCAATGAACATCTCTCTGTAGCAGAGATTCCCCGAGCCACACAACCTAAACTTTGAGATCAAAATCATTTGAAAGTTAGGCCCAGAGCTCAAAATCCGAACATCAAACTCGGTACACGACACGCTGATGTCTAAAGCATCATCCAGTACTCAGCCCCTGTCGAACAAAACATTCTGATGTCGCAGTGGAAGTGGCGGAGTGGATCCGCGGAATAACCCTATCCATAAGGGTTTAGGGTTTAGGACCCAATGTAGGTATTACTTATAGACTTAGAGCCCCAGGGTATGAGATACTATGTGATCAGTTTAATAGTAACTATATCCCGTCCCTCGCTTCCCCTTGAACCCCAAACCCTGAAACCCAAGCCGAAAACGCTGCCAACCATATAAACCCCCTAAACCCAAAACACCAATCCCAAAAGTGATACCCATATTCCTTACACCCTCATCCCCGAACCCTGCAAGCCAACAAGCCCTAAGCCCTACAACACACCGACTTCCCCTTGGGAACCAGTAAGGAAATCCCTAGGCCTTGCAGGGGCGGCTCCGGGAAGGCGCCCACGGAAAACCTCTTCGCTCAGGTCGGCGCCTGTAACAGCAGTGGCTTCATATGTCTGCATCGGACTCAGAAAAAGGAGCTACGTCAATCAAATGTTTCCATGTGTAGCGTGCTGTGATGAGACTGGGTAGGACTCGATAGGATGCGGAGTGATATGCTGCTGTGTTGTAGAGTGATATGCTGTGATGTACTGCAAGTTTCAGCGCTATTCGTACATGTACAGGTACCTGTACATGTAACGCATGTGTGTATGCAATAAGCACATGTACATCTGCATGTGCATATACTGGTGTGCATGCATATATGCCTACTAGTTTCCCCCTGACCCGACACATTTGAGCATTCCCAGTGGGGCAGCTGCATATAGAAACAGAACAACCCAAAGTGTATGAGCGTCTGTTCTCAGGTAAAGGAGATACATGCACGGTTATTTTGCCCACAGGTCATGCATGTGCGTACATGTTTATATACATATACCCACATGAGCAACATGTTTTAGTGGTTGACCCAATTCAGGTTATGTTGTTCTTATAGAAGACTGCACTCTAGTCAATATACCCAAAAGGAGGACAAAATGTTACTCTACGTTGGGGGCTACAGTATCCCCAAATAATGTACTACTGACAAACGAGTATACTTTCGTACAGACTAAGGTAACCTGAGCAGAGCTTTGGCGGATAAGCCCCTTACACCCTGAACAGACTCTGAGGTCACAGCTTTTTGCTAATGGAGCCGTCTCCACGCAGGCAACCTGCCAAACTCAAGTACTATGGAAACAAAGCGCAAAACTGTGATTCAACCATCGCCAGCGGCTTTTCTTGCCTTCCAGTGAACAGTCAAAACAAGAAACAGCTTAGCGAAGAAAACAGGCCTGGTCAAGCACACATTAGCATGCTGACCGCAACCGCCCTTGGCCAGCTTCGAATGGAACAGTGGCAAGAACGGCTAATGCTAATCAGAACACACAAGGCTACGCTAAACAAAGAACACCAAAGCTGCTTAGGGGATTTGTGTGCTAAGCGCGTTACACGAGCAACTGTCCCCGGGTTGATATTTCCATTGCACGGCCCTGAATCCAAAGGCTCCATGTAGCTATATAGTATATATTTAAGGCCAAGGGGTTCCCAAAAATCCAACGTAACTACTTTAGGGCCCAGGTATATACTACCTATACTTACTGTACTTTAAACCCTGAACCATATGTATATATAGTTATATATACAATATAACTACATGGACGCTTTGGGGAACTTCTGATCCAGGATGCGGGGACCGTGCTGGGAGAGGCTAAACTCGTGGGGGTATTCAGCTACAAATAGGGTATTAATGGATGGGTTTAGGGTTTAGGGTTCAGTACTCCTGGTGTCTCCCTTAAGACGCTCTATAATACTCCCCTGTATAATCCCCTTCTTAATCCCCTCTAAGGAGTTTAGACTATAGCTCGTCATAGGGGTATTCGGTATTCAGCGACAAGGGCATTAATGGACATAGCCGCCCGCCACATACAGCTTTCAGATGCACAGGAAAAAGAAAGGCTGCCGAAAAGTTGCATAAACAGATTCACATAGTGTATGCATAAGCTGTACAGGGACTGATAAGAGAAGAGGCTGTTCTTTGGAATCCCTGAAACCCTGAACCCTAATCCCTAAACCTCAACGGCACGGCCGGGGAGAATGATGCTTTCGATCCCAAGGCATGCAGGTCAGCTTTGACAAGCCAACAAACCACACGAACTTGGGTTTAGGGTTTGGGGTTTAGGGTTTGGGTTGGGTCTTGGCCTACCTGGTGTGTACACCAAAATCCTCCCACATCCTTAACCCTAAACCCTAAACCCCTGCACCCTAAGAAGCCTAACGCCCAACCCCTAAACCCATACAACCCTAAACCCTAGATCATCCCCATATACTCTTATTGAGGTACCATATATCCTATACATCCCTACCTAAACCCTAAACCCTCAACACCCCGAAGCCCTAATCCCCTAAACCCCCCTCAACCCCTAAACGCCTAAATCCCTAAACCCTAAACAGATTCCCAGCTTCCAAAAGGCCTGGTCGCTGCGAGTTGCACCAGGCATCCCTGCAGGCAAAGGGCATGTGGCAGAGCAGTTGGGACAGGGTTCAGGGTTTAGTTTTTGTGTGTAGAGGTAAGGGTTTGGGGTTTAGGGTTTGGGAGGTTTAGCATAGTTACGGGTGCAGGGTTTAGAATGGATTTAGGGTTTTAGGGGTTGGGGGTAAGAGAAGTTTAGGGTTTAGGGCACACATTGAACTCGCCTTCTTTGGGGGAGGGTGTTCGAGTAGCAAGAACTGTCTTAAGTGGCTGGCTCATGCGGGCATGCTACTTTTGCAAATATCTAGCTGACAGTCTATATTGCACACGCGAAGTTGTATCAGACTTCGTGGAGCAAGGAAATGGAAACATGCAGAGCTCAATACACTCGTGCATGAGCTAGAGTCTGAACTCCTAGTATCCCCCTTAATAAGCGCGTTAATAGGAACCCCGTCGAGTCCCCTATATAACCCCCTTTAAGGAATTAGGACGCAAGCCCAAGTTATATTAGAGCCGATCAAGCTTCTCAACATGTGACAAGCTATGTCTGGAAAGTCCGAAAAATGTCTGCCGTATTCGTTTGTAGGCTATATACTGACATACGTGTGTGTTTTGCGTTGGCTTTCCATATGTGCTTGAAAGGTTGTGTGACAAGACTTGACTAAGGCCAACTCACGGAACCTGGAAGCGTGGCCCCACAACCCCCAAAAAATGGCACTGTCCCCTAGCACACGTGCCGTAAGTAAGACTACCCTCAACTCTGCACAGGGCAGTCCAACCTACTCAAACAGCCGGAATAATCAGAAAAGGGTACCCTAAACCCTGTATAACCCCCCATATACTATAGTAGTTTACATGTTCTTTCCCATTATCCCAATCTAGCTATACAAGGATTCCACGAGGCAATATCTCCATCCCAGAGCTTTAGCACACAATTTGAAAAGACAGTCTTGGTTACTCCAAGACTATAGGGCTATGTAGGGATAATGGAAAAGAAAATGGAAACTACAATGCAGGGGTCATATAGGGGTTGTATAGGGATGATGCAAAGGAAATGGAAACTACTATATTGTAATGACCATTCAATCCTTTCAGGTCCTTGTTACAAAGGATATTGCTGAAATCCTCTCAATACAAGTTGTAGCTGCGCGCCAAGGAATCCTGCGGTCAAACCGGCCACAAGAGCAGCAATAAATTTGTGGATAGAGATGTCTCATACAAGTCTGGGATAATCATTGAAAAAACGTGTGCTTAGCCTCAGCGCGGAAATTGCAAACGCTGGAGCACCCCGCATTTTTCCAAAATGCTCTCGTTCATAATTGTAGAATAGAGACCCTCAAAAAGCCCCTAAAACCCTGAACCCTAAATCCTGAACCTTAAATCATACTCATATGTATGTATATATATATATCATATATATATATACTACATACATCTCTCTCCCCCTCTCTCTTTTAAACCCTTGGACCATTAACCCTTCACCCTTACTGTAGCCCTAAACTCTCAAACCTACACTCTTAGCCCCCTGACCGCAACCCAAAGCTCAGAGAATCCTGAATCCTGAACCTTGAACCCTCAGCTTACATGAGCTACAGTCTAAATTCCTAGTATCCCCCTCAACAACCCCATAGCGCTCCCCTATCTAAATCCCTCCAAGGAGCGTAGACTCTGTACCCTAAACCCTAAACCCTATGTAACCTCCTTTAAGGAGTTTACACTATAGCTCACATCTGCTTCTCGAGAACCAGGCAGCGCCGCAAGTGTCACGGACGCGCCTTGGATGGCTCAGTAGAGGGGAAACAGGGAGGCCCAGGGCAGATAGTTAAGGGTTTAGGATTTAGGTTTCGGGGTTTAGGCTACTGAATATGAACATGTATACTTGGAGAAATAAGCCAACTACAACCATACTTCAGCAATTTAGTGGATTGATGATTGAGTTGGGTTTGGTAGTTTCCCAAAATAGGGGGACTCAAATATATAGACCACAATATACTATGGTCCTTATTATGGGGACCCCCAAAATGGTACCCCTAATTTTGGGAAATCCACATTTGGGTTCCGAATGCCCTGAGCCTCCAAGAACAGATCTTGGTCCTGGCCTTCAGGCTCTGGGTTTTGGCTCGGGCTTGCTATATCACAGGGTTATATAGGGATTATAGGGCTATATAATGATAATGGAAAATAAAATGGAAAATAACATGGAAACTACTATTCAGGGATTCCAAGAACTCGGGGCATTCTGAGTATCGCTACGTCTTAACCCCAGATCTCCTTCGCGCCGGAAGTCCGTGGTACGGTACGGCGTGGGGCCACTAATTTGGCAGCTGCATGGTGCAAGTAGTACCCAAATAATAGGGTTTTAGGGCCCAAAAACTATAATATCATTGGCATTTGGGCCCTAAGACCCTGTTATTTGGGTCCTTGGACCCTTAGGGGTAAGTATGCACAGTGGACTCCTTCAAAGGTGCCACTTTTATTTTCTGCCAGCAGCGCAGCACACACATAAGTCATCGCGTTGCTTGGGGTGGGCCTTCTGGTCTGCAGAGGCCCTCGATCCTTCCGCTCATTACTTGCATCCTCTCTCCTGAAACCGGTGGCATCAATGAAGTTCCCGAGTATGAAGACACCAAGTTGATTGTCCCGTGCACCCTCAAGGGCATGATGACACGATTTGTCAGCAGATACTGAGACGTGATTGATGAAGGGGAAAATTACACATGTCAAAGATGTTGCCACCATCACGGCTAGTTCCAGGCGCATCAACAGCAAGTAGGGCGAAAAGATGGGTCCTCTTCCCATCCCAATGAAACCTAACAGGCATCTGCTGATAGTGCCCATTAGGCCGCACTTCAGAAACAGCGACGAGCACCAAACTTGAGGAAGGCCAAGCAGCGGTCCCTCGCCAGGCTTCTTGCCACACACCTCGAGAAGATGGCAGAGCGGAAGACCTCTATGAACGCAGCCGACCCCCGGCTCTCCATCCAAGCCATGAGAGTTGTTGACTCCAACCACAAGAGGGACGGATGTTGGCAGGCCTTGCCCCGTTGGCATTGCATTGCGTGATGATGGAAAGGGCTTCCACTCATCATCACAAGCAGCATGACCGTTACACAGTAATGTCGTCATTGCGAACGTAATCAGAAGGCCTGCAGCAACAGCTGCACACGGCACAGGTCCATGAGTCTGCCAGATCTCTGACCTCTCTGACCAACGACTGCACGGTGCGTATGACCTGTGCCTGACGTCGTCGTCGCTCCTCACGCCGCTGCTCCAAGACTGCCAGCCGCGCCTCCAGTTGGGCGAGCCGCTGCTCCAGACTCGGCATGGCGAAAGTGCACTAAACATCAGGGTTCCTGGTGAGCTTGAGCCGCAGCCATTTTGAAAAGGTTCCACATACTGCCTCACTCTCTTGCCATCGATGGAGGAATTTAAGGCTTGAGGGACTGTACCAAAGCTGACGCAACGGTTTAGCCCAAAGCGGCCAGGTAGGTATATTGCACACACTTAGGGTCAAAAAAGGATCCTTCTTAGCCACTTTTGGGCCTAAGCATGGACCATACATCTACCTGGACCCGGGCTTGGTAGGAGGTTTGGGCCAGGAAGCTTCGAGATGTCTGGGGTAGTTGGGACGTTTGGTGATGGCAAGAACGGCATGTCTAAACCCCCAACCCTAAAGTCCTTAACCCCCCTAAACTCCATGACCTTAAAACCCTAACCCCTACAACCTAACCCCCTGGAAGGTGTGATGAGTTGGATTCCATGCCGTGGTGACAAAGAGGTGTCTGGATTTCCTTGGGTGGAACCTTGCCAGAACCCACTTCCTCTACAATCCCAAAGGGTCATAAATATCTATATGGTACGAAGTAAGGTTCTACACTAGGAATTAATTACATGGTTTAGGTCAGTATACCCCATATGAGCCAGTCTAAACTCCTAGTATCCCCCTTAATAACCCCTACAAAACTTCCATATATACAAACCCAAATATACCCCTTGGGAATGTGGCAAGAGGACAGCTTCTGTTCAACATGGGCAAAATGACCATTGCTTGCAGCTTGCTGGCAGAGAGTCGGTTAATCCTCGAACACCAGAACTCCTCTAAATAAAGGGACCCAACTGTAGACCCCAAAACGCTATCATCCTTCTTATAGGGACCCCCCCCAAAAAAACAGGCACCCCTTGTCTTACAAAATACCCTTACATAAGGTGACGGCGCCCATAAGGGGCCGTGATTTAAACACATTTTTCTGATTGGTT
>CAJNIZ010001356.1:10117-29245 GCA_905231905.1 Symbiodinium pilosum | reverse complement strand
TAGAGTTTCAGCAGTTTTGGGTTCAAGTTACGGGCTGGGGTTTTGATCTCATTGTGGGCTCACTCGGGGGTTTAGATTTAGGGCAGTGGTTCTTTCCCAGCAGAATTGATTATGAAGGGGTTTAGGTTTAGGGCTAGGGTACATAGGGCCCGACAGGTCCCCTTTTTAGGCTCCAAAATGGAGGTCTGTGGGAACCCCTTTGACAGGCCTGATCTGTTCTTTTGCGCAGCCCCAGAAGTTATTGACAGAGCCAGGTATGAGAAATCCCAAGACAGACAAAAAAAACAAGAACATCAAAAATCCACGATACTTCCAAGTCATTCCAAAACATTCCAGTTAACAATGTCAAATAGTTCTAAGCCATTCAGGAATCTGGGGGTGTGGGTTTAGGTGTAGGCTTGGGTGCTTGGGGCTTCCAAGCCTGCCTTTGCCTTGGCACTGAGGTCAGTCTTCCTCTTCGCCCTCGCCTTGGTCTCCGCCCGCGATTTGGTCATTCCTGCATGTGCGAATCCCTCCAGCAGCTGTTGTTTGGTCTGCATGATATATTACAATAGATGGCTTTCAACAATTACTACTCTTCGCACTGCACATACATACATAGTATAAATGTCCAATCTCCATCCTGACACTCATATGCTGATGTCCTCTCGTTTGCTCTTCTCAAGATACTGACTGCAGTTACAGCCCTCGCAGCAGGCGAGCTCGCTTTCGGGGCTGGCGCGCCCATGTGTTTGCTGAGAACGTGGCACCTTTGCAGCACTGTGATTGGCAAACATAGCTGCATGAAACAAGTCAACTCAGGCCCCCTTTATCAAATGCATACAGCCTTGGGGCTTTCGAATTCGAGATTGTGTCACATGTTACTGGGGAATGTATACTGGTCGGAATGCGGCCTGGGGTTCCCTAACACGGTCCGTTCACTCGGGGGTCCGGAGGCGTAAAGACCGGAAAATAGTGTAACCAGGGCCTGGTTACACTATTTTTCGGGTTTGGAGGCTCCGAGACGCAGGTAGGCTGACGCATTTTTTGGTGCGCGGGGTTCCTGTTTTGGGGTTGGGGATTGGAAGTTAGGGATGAGGGGCTGGGTTAGGGCTTCAGGAACAGGCTGGTGTTCTCAGAAGGGGTTGGGGATTCAGGGCGGGCTTCAGGTCTAGAATTTGAAACAGGATCAGTGAGAAGGGGTCAGGGCTTCAGGCTTCCCCAAAAAGTAGGTAAAAGCATAGCAGCCAAAAAATCAAAACATAGCCCAAAATGACATTCTACATACTTTGGGGTCCAGGCCGAAGATTTTCACAGCCCTTGCTAACAAGAGGTTTTGGTAGCCCCAACACCTGAAATCAGGACCCTACAACAATCATCTGATGATATGATAGGCTCCTATTTCCTTAAATCCCACACGTTAGCAGCCCTAAACCCAGGTTTTGGGCCCCCAAACCCCTTATGCAATGGACGGCTTACGGGGCCGATACTAGCTTGATTTTTCTGTGAGGCTTAGCGATTAGGATTTAGGGTTTGGGGTTTGGGGTTTAAGGTTTCGGTTTGTTCAGTCACCACTTTGCCTACGCGTGCTCGCCCATCCCCCAATAGTTTTGGGTTTTGGCCCTACACCCCAGTAAGCCCTAGCCAGCATCCCTAACCCTGAGGCTTCAAACGCACGCATCACACATGGGGGCCCCAAGGCCTCCGCACATGCAGCCTGCTTGCGACCAAAGTATATACCACATAAAAGTTGGACCCTTAGAGAAGGTTTTGGGGCAAGCGTCCGACCCCCGTTTAATATACACCTCATGTACATGATTTAGGTGATTTTTGCCTGGGAAATAATATGTGTGATTCACTTGTGCTTTTGCTGCTATTCTGGTCCTAGCAACAGGGTACGGGTATTGGGGTGAATGAATGAAAGGAAGTAGGGAGGAATTGTCTTGTAAAAGCATTCTGTTTTTATTCTGATAGCCCCTGACTGCCCATGATATCACCAAGGAATTCAGCCCAGTCTCGGTCTTAAGCCTTGTCAGCGAGTTGAGTTCACACAGCCAAATATCTGTTTGTATCCCCTACTCACACGCCCTACCGCGCCCTACCGTGCTCATCCCTATCCTGGGGTGGATAGCATGTTTTTAAGAATTACGGCCCGGAAAATAACGAGCATACAAGTGGATGGTAGGGTTTGTCCCTTATCCGTGTGTGTGTGTGTGATGATCAGCCACTCACTCAATCCGACGCAAACCTTGGGAGTATGTTTTGGGGTATTCTTCGAGGCATGTTTTGTAGCACAGGGCTGTTCACGAAAGGGACGTTGTGGGGGCATGTATCGAGGTATGTACCGAGGTGTGTATCGGAGGGGTCAAACATATTACGGAAAGGCCCATATGGGTTTATCATACATTTAATCCACACGATGATCCCCCAGCCCTCAACCAAAGAACTGCACTTTCAGAAATGGGACAATCGCAAAATGACAACTAGTTGAATGTAGACCTGCATTCTGAAGTGGGTTAATGTGTAATTAGCCGAGGTTATGGCCAGCCGTCTTTTTGCCAGCAGAGCATCTGCAAAGATCTAAAGCGGCAGCGCTCTCCAAGTCAAGGGCTGGTGCGATGAAGCTTTTTTTGGGGGCATGTATTCAGTAGTATTTATTCGGTAACCCCCCTATACTTGCTTCATCCACTCACCCCATCTGACCCGTTTGGGCCGTTTAGAACCACTAGAAGGCTCGGGCTTGTCTTCGCCCTCGCTTGCAGAGCCTGGATCGTCGCGGCCCGCAAGGACTCTCTCCAGTCTATAGCGGTACCGGTCCCGGAGCCTGAAATGCGTGGCCTCCCTGTCCTCAAGCTTAGCGATCCGCTTTCGAGCTTCAGAAAGAGCCACCTTCATTGTCTCCAGCTCTGATGAGGTCTCGGCATGGGCGCTCCCGCCGACCCCCCTGCTGGTTCTAGTGTTGAGGGCCCCCAAAATTATAGGGAGTTGACAGAACTCCATTTTGGGCACGAAAATGGGGGTCTGCCAACCCCCCATTTCTCGCAGCGAGAAGGGGGGGGTTGGGCCACTGCCAGTGGGTGTGCTAAATTGCTTGTCTGTGAGCCTGCTCAGGGTTCCAATTTGCTGCAAGGGGCCGAAAAGGGTTGCATGGCTCTCCTGAAGATTGTCTTTGGCCGGGGTTTTGATAAGGGCTTGTAAAAGCCAATAGCCCAACTAGCCCATCCCAGTCCCTGCTGACTTTTGGGGAATTTTCAAACATCCAGTCCTCTTGTTCTTGCAGCTGGAATTCCAAACCAGTGATTGTATCCCGGTATTCTTTAAAAGCTATGCCACGATTCTTCGAGGTTGAGCTCCTGCAAGGGTACTCGAAAGTGAACGCCAGCAAGTTTGGGCTGACTACTGAAGCTTCTCTGACTTGCCATACTTGAACCGTCCATGTTGTATCATGCTAGATTCTTAGTTGGCTGTTCCTTTTATTAAACTTGCGCAGGAAAATTATGTCGGGTCCTGTTTTTGCCACCTTTCGAGCCAGCCTTGCCCTTTGTCAAGGGGCCAGAAGAAGATGACGCGCTGTGCTTTCCGCAGCCAAACTGATCGCTGCTAGGGTGGCCAGCCCCTTTTCCATCAAAAAAAGCCGACGCCGCCTTTTCCATCAAAACAGCCGGCCAAGGGATGTGGATGAGGACCGTGCGGCGGCATGCCACTCTTTCCATCAAAACAGCCGGCAAGTGGATGTGGATGAGGACCGTGCGGCGGCATACCAAATGGTGGCGGCATATGCACAGGCGGAACTCCAGCACCTCCAGGATGTGGGTGCGGCATATGCCCAGGTGGAAATCCAGGACCTCCACTATGCGGATGCGGCATATGCCCAGGGGGAAATCCAGGACCTCCAGGATGTGGATGCGGTCCGTGTGGCCACCACATTGCAGCAAGCGAGGAGCAGCTTAGTTCAGAATGTAGGATGCATAAATCAAAGGGCAATACATCAGAATGTGCCTCAGTGGCTACCAAGGGTAGTGTACGTGAATGTGCCTCGGTGCCTGCACCCCTTGCATCCCTATCTCATAGCTCAGAAGTCTTCGTGCTTGCTTCCTACTTGACCACGGTCTAGACACATATAGTGACCATGATTGTACCCTTTCAGATCCTCAGACCCATTGTCTATGCCATGCTCACTGTCCCCAAAGCAGCAACAGCAACATCACAACCCTAAACACGTCACACCCCGAAACCAGCAGCCAGCAACACCCGAACCTTGGTTTGCGGGTTAGAGTTATTGTTCAGTTGCTCGATTCTGTGGCTTCTTTTCAGGGCTTTGCGTGACACTTTGGAGCCATACCCTTGCCACCCAGGTATGTCGCTGCCTCCAGTGCCGCTGATGCAGGCTGGCTGGGAAGTTATCGATGCTGGGTTTGGTTTAGGTTCACAGTCGCAAAGGCCCAACATACTGAATTGAGGTTTTCTTTGGGACACCGTGACATGTCTGTTTTTTCCTAACCTCCCTAACGCGGTATAATCATGTTCGTAACTTTTGCGATGAGGTCCGGTAAGGTTGCTAAATTCCCCAAGCGTTTTTCTACTTTTCTCTGTGTTGTGGGATGCTATTATGCTATTATCCTATCGAGCTTTCTGGCTGCAGGGTGAAGGGCTGGAAAATGGGCTGCATGGCCGGGGAAGGGTTTCACGCCGATGAATGGCGATAGTTTTGGGTACGCCCTCGAATGGCAACTGTGGGGTACGCACGCTTTTGAATTGCGATAGGCTATGGCCAGCGGTGGGGCAGGGCCAGGATTGGGTTGGCGGCAGGGCCATGTGCGTGCTTATGAATTTTTGGGCTTGGGATTTTTCATTTGGGGATTAGGAATAGTGCAGAGTTTAGGGATTGGGAGTTATATGATGTTAGCGCTCGTCTGGACACTAGATGGGGACCGCGCATTAAACAGAGAGTGTATTTTGTGATTATGCTGTAGCTTCGATACATACTGCAACATGTGCGCTCATTCCACTCAAGCCTCACGATCAAACGAGATGAGGAGCCAAGGAATGAATGCCAAGGACTGAAAATATCCCTTATCAAGGCCCAGCCCAAAAAAAGCAGTCGCTCATGTGGTACTTTTCAATGGCAATAGGAGGTGAGTGAGATATGGGTTTAATTGAGGGGGGATAGGGGTGAATTGCAGCAAGGTCCAGGTAGCAGGTTCAGACTAATCATGAGAAGGGTGACTGAGGGGGTCAGCTTCAGAATTCCCTTTCTATTTGTTTTTGACTATGTTTGGGATTTGGGGTGTGGGACGGCAAGAAATAGGAGGAAACACATTTTGTAAGAGGCTTCCGGCACGGTTGGGGAAGGGTTGGGACGATGCTGTACGGCTTGAAGCCACAGACTTCCAAGACAGTCCCATTCAATTAAATTCCTCCGACTCCCTGCAATTACTAAGCCACGACTTCCCCAAAAACTTCCATCAAGACTACATCCTTAACAGGTAACCCCTGATGCGAACCCCTAAAGCTTCATACCACTATGGGCTATTAGACCCTAAAATTCTGTATTAGGATCCTATTAAGGGTACATTAAGGTACCCTTTTAAGGTCTAAGAGCCCATAGTGGTAGCCGCGCAGGAGTTTTCGCCTGGCCGCCCAGCCTGCTCAGCAGTTGTTGATTCGCATTTGGGCTCACGCCTTTTTTTTAATGGCGGTAGGAGTATGGTTGAACGCCTTTAAATGGCGGTAGTGGTTGCACGCCTTCAAATGGCGGTAGGGCTCACACATCTTTGGAGCTGGGGACCTCTACGCAGCCGCTGCGTGTGGGAGCCTCAATGCTCCCTCGAGTGCCAAATTCGAGCAGCTGTTTTTTCTTGAACTGCTTGGGGGTACACGCAGCAATGATTTATACTATTTCAACACTGGTCACATGTCAGCGTATATGTTCTTATCATGTCATAGACGTTCGGATTGCCTTCCATTACACTGTGATCATGCTGCGGCGACCTTTGTCTTTTTCGATATTCGCCTGCGTTCTTGAGGAGGTGTTCTGTGGCTGGGGTTAGGATGGATTTTCTCAGCTCCTGCGTGATGCGCAGGCCGTGCGGCTGCCGCAACGCCCACGCCAGCTTATTCGTCGACCAGGTGCTTATCAATAGAGTAGCAGGGCTTGCGGCAGTTAATGGCATTATTTGCTTCAGATGAACAATGACCTCAATGCTTTGCCACGCTTGATATGCGTATGCTGCATTGGCAAGCTCCAGCGCACCTTGGGATGCTCCGCAATTCTAGTGCTCAAGGTCCCACCTGGTGCGTGTTTCTGGCGCGCAATGGCTAGGGGCAAGGGCAAGCAGGAGAAGGACAACAAGGAGCAGAAGGCCAAAACGGATGACAAGCAGACAACGAAAGAGGACAAGAACGAGCAGAAGAATGAGGACAAGGATGAGAAAGCAACGGCTTCATCCGGCAAGGACAGCAAGAAGCAGAAGGCCAAAACTGAGGATAAGGATCCGCGACAAGAGATGGACAAGAATGAGGACAAGAAAGCAACGGCTTCATCCGGCAAGGGCAGCAACAAGCAGAAGGCCAAAACTGAGGAGAAGGATCCGCGACAAGAGATGGACAAGAATGACGAGGGGAGGGACAAGACAGTAGAGGCTTCATCCGGCAGCGTCCCTCGGCAAGCTAGAGTGCAGCAGCATGTCATATCAGTGCTTGTTGTGCTCATGGCCGGTCAACATTCCACTTGCTTTGTACTAAGGGACTGAAACGCCCCATGAACACCGATTCTCGTGGTAAGCATACCGCTGCAGCTTCTTCGCTGAAACCTAGCTAAGTTGCAGCAGGGATGCCAAACAAGCTTGTATTATCATCATGTTGTCTCTCACTCTCTCTTTCTCTCTCTTTGTTTTGCTTCTGGATTCATGGGTTGAGGACCCGGAGTCCAATCGCAGCAAGAAGAAACAAGCTCACGCAGCCAGAGTGGAGCGCAAGCAGGCCCGGTGAAAAGCATAGCCTCTCAACGCTGCATCCGCGTGTTCTCAGGCTGTGGCTGCGCCTAAGGCTGCGCCCAGGCCTTTGCCAGCGGCATCGCCTTTGCCTTCGACTCTCACGGCTTCAACGTCGAGTGTTGCGGCTTCGCCATCGCCCTCGCTTGTGGTGGCTTGGCGCAACCAGTTTGGATGCTGCTGGGGTTTGTTTGTACTTTCAGTGCACACGCGTGAGAAGTAGGAGTCGACACGTTGACCAGCTGTGTTCCTCTTAGGTTGTGGGTGGTGAGAGGAGCACAGGCCCCGCAAGGCGAACCGCGGAGGAGCTCAGGAGAGACGATGAGTGCGCTGTCAATCGACAGATACTTTTTTTAATGAACTCAGTGGCAACCAGGCTAAAATAGAGAGACATGTTTCTGTAACATTTGTGCAACCTTTGAAGCTGTTCTGGATTCTGATGCGCGCCCAGCTAAGTTCAATGGGCAGCTTCCAGCGAGACTATATGGTCCCATGTTGGCAGCGTATTGCAACATCGATCCTTCCGAGGCACTGTGAAATCTGAGTCAAGCTTTGGGGCTCAGCCAGACTTTATTGTTATATTAGACTGCTGCCTACATTGCATTGTCAGTTTATTGCTATTACCAATTAACTTTCATGTTTCTCCAGCTCCTCCCTTGTCAATTGTCCAGGTGGAAATCCCTGACGCAATTCACAACCTGGCATTGCAGCAGGCTCCTCCTCCCGCGCCAGCGTCCTTGACCCCGCCTGTGACTATGCCAGGGACTTTGCCGCACACTCCGGGGCATGTGCTTGCCAGTTTTACAGAGAGCTTGAAGGGAGGGCATGCGTTTGCCAAAGGCAAACAGAGTCAGAAGGGAGGTGGCAAGGGTAGCCGGTCCTAAGTCAGGCATTGCGAACTCCAGCAAAAAGGTCTGCAGAGCGCGGTGCCCACAAGTGATGCGAGCATGTGTGTATTTTGGGTAAAGAACTTTGCAGCCAGCGTTGTCTCATGCTTTGCCTGGGCAGGTGCTGCGCATTCTCTTTTAGCAGCTTTTGTGCGGGGCCTCAGTGCGCCATGACCCTTCCGTGTGCCTAACTACCTTTCAGTGAGCTGGTAGCTTGATTGCTTGCGCGCAGTTGACACTTAGCGTGTGCAACTATGACGTGAGCCATCTTATTCCAGCCGACGTGATGCTCATTGCAACATGTTGACTCCTAGCAAACAAGTTTGAGGCCCGGGTCTACTGGACCTGCAGCTGTGGGATCTGGGAAGTGGTACACCTGACGCGCTTTCCGCAATGCAGGGGTTCCCCTCAGGCCCTAAGCCCTTTCACCCCAGCCCTAAGCCCTGCATACACCCTCAAGCCTAAACCCAAAATCATGTGGCTTGAAACCTTAAACGGGAATTCAGTTGCCGGATGCTTTCAGTGTTGCGTTGGAGCCAGGTACAGACAGCAGGTGCTGCGTGTGTTGAGCCAACGGTTGTCTCGACTGCTGCTGCACTCTGCGAGCTCAAGCTAAGACCAGCGAGGTCAAGCTAGAAAGCATTTCTTGCTTTGTATATTTGACAAGCCTGACAGCGTGTGATTTCCCTCGACAAGTTGGGGGTGTGACGTCATTAGTCTTAGTCAGCCTCAAGTTTCAATGCCAATGCAAGAGACACATAATGTTTCAAGTGCATCATTGTTTTAGTCATGCGTTGTGAGAGAGAAATGTGAATTGGAATTCTGCAAAGCCATGCATGCCTGGCAGCAATCGTTGGGGGATAGTGGCGAAAGGCCCAGCTGTGGGGCCCCAGCAGAAGAAGCGCAAGCTTGCTTTGGCGGTGCCTGCTAAGCCTGCTGCTAAGCCTGGTGCTAAGCCTGCTGCTAAGCCTGCTGTGAAGAGGCGACGTAGGCAGGCAGATGGTGGCGTGGATGAAAAGCCATTGGACACCCATGACGATGATGATGATGATGCAGCTTCCCAGCTGCTTGGGCTTGCGAGCGAGACGGATGTAGAACACGAGGCCAGGCACAAGGGCAAGCCCGAAGCAGAAAAGTGCGCTCGCTGCAAGTTGCTTGGCTTAGTGAGATATAAGGTGTAGGGCTCAAACAATCTATGGTAGCAGGAAGGTTAGCTGTCCAAGGCTTGCTTGGGTGCACAGCGCCAAAAAGGCAACTCAATGAAAGGTACAAGATCTAACCTTCGACCGTACACCTGAGGCTTGATTGAAAGTCTGAACCACCTGACAGTAGCAGAAGGCTTCTAACTGTGAGGTCAGGCAGAAGGCCTCGCGCTGTGCGCGTGCTTTCCAAGGTTTCTGAGAATGCAGAGCTCCTGGAAACATCTTGGATCTTTGAAGCATTCCCATTGGGGAAAACCGACGAGGACTCAATGGCTGATGCAAAAGCCCTCGCGTAGACCTGGCCCTTGGGGTATGGGATGCCAGTTTTGCTCCTTCCTGATGTCAACGCTTGCTTCTGACCCTGAGCAGAAGACCAAATTGTGCCTCGTCTTCATATTTGCGATATTGCCTGATACAGTCTTCCACGTCTTGATTCCAACCTGCAAGGAAGCCAAAAGCTATCCTGAAAAGTAAGGTTTGGCAGCCGCACGAGCACAAGGTGGGGCTCATTCCAGGTCAGGACAAGGACGCGTGTGCGTGCCAAGCGTTGTCAGTTTTTGGCTGCAAGAAGATTTTGGTCTACGCTCATTCTGCGTCAGGAGCTGCATGCAGGCATCCAGCATCCGTCAGCACGCCGACCAAACGGTTCACAGAGTGGCGGAGCAGCTGTTCCTGTTCCCTGACAAGCCAGTGTCGGAGCTTCTGCCCTATAGTTTGAAAACCCAGAATCTTTTCCGGGGAAACGTGCCGCAATCCTCTGACTGGCTCCGAGCCTTCAGCGCCTGCAAGCATCCGATTAGTTGGAACAAAGCCAGTGAGTTCTACAAGGATGAGGACTTTGCATGGGGACGAAAATGCAGTGTGCAGTCGCGAAGTGCCCTTGTTGCATGTAGCATAGTATTACTATGATTGACTGCTTACGAAAATTGCCAGTAATTGTAGACCTTTTTGTACAGCACATTTAGCCCATTACGTGTTTCCCTCAGTCAGGCCTCAAGAAGATGGTTGATGTGATGCACTGGGTCATCCGAGCACAGCGCAAGGAACAACTGACCTCGTCTTCCTCTATTTCTTTGTCTGTGGACGACAGGGCTGAGTATCGCATATTGAGGTATTCTGCTAGCTTTGGGTCTTTGTCTTCGTCTCAACAGACAGTCAAGCTGGACAGCAGCAGCTCCTTGCAGGACTGGTGCAATGGGATGCAGCCATTGACTTCGCAGGGCGTGCTGGGCATTTTCAGGTCAGGGGGCGATGTGGAGGAAAACACAATCCAGCTTCACGACCAGGACAAATCGCAGCGGATGGCTGACAGTGTTCTGGAGCTTCTGCGCCGAGCGTGCATGGACACAGAAGGTGCTGTGGATGAGCAGGCGCTGGCAGCCATCCTGTCTCGTGTTCGCCATTTTTGCGCTGACCAGGGAGGCTCTGTTCAAAAGGCCGGGCAGATCCTCGCCAGCAATGGGCGTCTAGGCAATCTCCTTTGGATTTCTGCAGATGGAGCACACCAAATTCGGATTGCCAGCAAAGACCCCTTGTTACTGAGTTTTGGAGTAGCATACTTTCTATTGTTCGGTGCCATTTCCTTATAAGAACCTTCATGACATACAAATCTATACCTTTTTTCCATCTGCTTACTTCAAAGCCCAGGTTAGCGCAGGAGACCTTCGCAGCGCAGTGGGATCGACTCTATGACAAGCGGCATGCGTTGATACCCGACATTGGCAACAGCACCGTTTGGAAGGAGAGATTGGTTGCGTGTCAGAAGCATGTGCTTCGCGAGCGAGGTGTGCAAGGAGGAGGCCTGTCCAAAGTTCTCCACAGTTTCTTGGCTGTCTTCTGCTTCGCTGTCATGACTTTAAGTTTTTGGAGTTGCTCCTGCTATCAACTAAAGGCCAAAGTTTAATTTTCAGGAAGTGTCCTGAAGACAGCTAAGGTTTCTCGTTTGCGAAGCAAAGATTTGACAGCACCTCGGTCCCCATGGCCAAATACTGCCTTCTCATCAGATCAATAGCTTTGTTGACCGCTATGCAGGCATCAGATGTGTCTTGGCTTCAAGAATTGCATAGCCTTTCCCATAGCAGTTTGTGCTTGTGTTCTTTCACTTCCTGCGTCTGGTGATTGGCTTCAATTTGCCTACCAAAACCTGTTTGCCGTGCCTGCGTTGAGCGATGCGCGTGTCTAAACCCAAAACCTCTGTTAAAAAAACCCATAAAACCTTAAAACCCAAAACCAAAAGCGCCTGGCACCCAGGAGCGGGCAAAACCTGAAGTGCGACGTCGCGCTGAGGAAGCGTTGCTGGATATGGTCCCGGAAAAGCTGTTTGCGTGCGGCTTGACCTGCGATTTCGGGATGGAATGCATTAACTTCCTGAGACAGCACTTCGATATCGACAACCCAGATCCAGCTTCGACAGGCAAGGCCTTGATGAGCTTTGGCCAGCGCATGCGCAGGTTGTTCTGCGATGGTCTTATCTTGGGCAAGGCCAGCCAGGAGAACTCCGATGAAGCTCGTGCCCGGAGAACCATGACGCAGATTGTGTACGAGGAGATTGATTTTCCTCAGCCGTCTCTTAGTTGTGAGTTTATATGGGGTGGCAATTGCATAAATTCACAGGGTCTTCAGCGTCTTTTCTTGTGATCCCTGGCAGTGCTGGCCATCAAATAGCTGAGGATTTACTTCGGCAGAAAGGTACATCATTTGTGCAGCAGAGCCAGTGTGGAAGATATTCGCAAGCTCATGGCGCAGATGTCCGTTGCTGTGCAGACAATGATCGACCGACTGGAGGTTGATTTGCAAGGGGACAAGATTGCGGCCTCATTGTGCATCTTTGATGTGACAGCTTGGTGTTCTGATTCTGGTAGCGAGCATGAGATGCTCAAGAAGCATGTATCCACACTTGCGCATGCTCTGAAGCAGCCTTCGCCTGAGAAGATCGTAGAAGACTTTGCATTTGTTGGCTTGAGGTTACAGAAACTGTATCAGACTGCTCAGAAGCAAAATCTGGAGGTATCCAACCGCCTTGCTTGGAGTTGGGTCTTGGTCCCAGAGTGGAGGGTGAAGTACCTCTCGCGAGGGTTTCAGTTAAGTGCAGGCTTGGAGTTTCTCATCACGTTTTACCTGAGTGTGAAGACTGGGACCACGCATCTGGAACGGAACTTGGGCAAGCTCTTGGAGCAGATGAAAGCACACTGTGGTCCCACGGCGCAAGATGGTAGCTCCATGAGCGCTCTTGCGGAGGTCTCTGAAACGGAACAGGAATTGTTTCGGCGCGTTGACTCGGAGGGCAGCTCCCAATTGGTACCAACGAAGTTTGGCCACGCTTGCGCGTCTATGTGGATCACTTGCTTCGGCAGACGGTTTAGATACAAGTATGACTCCCAAACAACGCCCGGCTCTGCTGGCCAGAAGTCTACAGGGTCACTTGCAGCTGCGCATCGAAACAGGAACGAAGCAACAAAGGTGCTGGGTGAAGGCAGCGGGTCTGACGTGCAGTCCTTTGTGCCAGGCCTTTCCTTGCCTCTTCCTGCTTCTGGAGTTGAGTCACAGTCTTTGCGCGGAACCCGATGGGGGAGCAATGTAGACAGCGCGCCGAAAAAAGGGAAGAAAACACCTCTGCAGAACTTCGAAGAGCATACGATGCGGAAGAAGCAGAGCAACAGGGTTGCAATTAATGCGGTAGGATTGTTATTGAAATTCTAGTGGTCCTAAACCCTGGCCCTAAACCCTAAACTATACTAGGGGGCCAGCAAGTGAGGACATGAAGATGTGGCTTCAAGACGCCAAGCCGGGCAAGCGCCGTATCAGCCAACAGCTCCAAGGACAGCAGGGTTCAACTTTGATCCTTCCACCGTCGAGTTGCCAGAAGGTTTTTTCCGCCAGCAGACGCGCGTCCTGCCAGCGTACAGGTGGTATTCAGACTTGCCACGCTTGCAACTGCCTGCTGGCTGCACATTGCTGGCATTGATGGCGGTCGCAGATGCGGATATTATCGTCTTGGAGCAGCTGTCAGACATGGACACTCGTCGAGACGATCCTCGACTTGTCCACAACTCAGTCAGTCAGTCGGTCAGTGGCATTTTTGAACAGGCAGTGACTATTACTATTAGATTGGGAGCCATGAAGCATTCAGGTTCATACTCTGTGATGTGATTCTGTGAAAAGGTTCAACAGTTGATCTTGTCTCTTCGTGGCAGTGGCTCTCAAGAAGGTTTGAAACGACAGGGTTGAGGCTTCCCAGCCATGGCCACCTCCAAAGTTCAGCTGCCTCCTGGCATGCGCAAGCTTCAAGAGTGGGGCCCAGGTTTGAAGGATATGGTCAAGCTTGCTGTGGAGCAGGTAGAAGGAGCGCATGCTTTTCCCTGTCTCGAGAGGTTCCAGAAACAGGCACTGAGGATAGGCACCGATTGCTCGGGGCTTGAAGCTCCAATCTATGGCATGCGGGCCATGAGCGTGGCCATGCGACATCTGTGGTCATGTGAGGCTGCCGAGGCCCCGCGGCAGATGATCCAGGCCAACACTCCTCCTGAGAAGGTGCTGCTGTCTGATGTGCGGGACAGATCGGCCTCGAATCGGCCTCCCTTCGTGGACATGTACGTGGCAGGATTCTCGTGCAGACCGTTTTCCATGCTCCACTGGCGGACGCAGCTACTGAATGAACCTGAAGCTGAGATATTCTTTTCTGTCCTACATCGTGTACGGACTTTGCGTCCTCCAGCCTTCGTATTGGAGAATGTGAAGGGGATCGAAAGATGCATGGACGAAGTCATGGATTGCCTGCAGTCTGCAGGCTATGTTGTCTGCAAATTGCTGACAAGCCCCACAGACTTGGGCGAACCTCTTCATCGCCCCAGGTATTACTTTCTCGGGGCGAGGGAGGATGTGGCCAGGGCCTCGGGGCAAGCTGCCCAGGACTTTGTAGAAGCATCTTGGCTTCAACTGAAGCAGCTAGCAGGTCGGCATGCGAAATCCTTGGAGAGCCGGCTGCTGCCGGAGAGTCATGAGCTGGTACAGCGGGCGCGGGCTCAACAGCAGCAGCTGTGGCAGAAAGCGAAGGGAAAGGGCTTCCCAACCTCCTCCGGTGATGATGGATGCGAAGATCCCAGGTGGATGGGCATCCACGAGGCCTTCGCGCAAGATCACCCGAAGAAGCATGAAGTGCACATCACTGCTGACGACCTGTACCTTCACCTTCCACGAGAGCGTGATGCTTGGGAAAAGACAGCGGCCACAATGCCACCATCTGAGCAAGGCAAACTTGTAGTGGACCTCAGCCAGAATCTTGGAAGAATTCCACTGCGAAGGGACGGTACTGTTCCGACAGTCACACCCGGCAGCCGTCTCATCATTGCTTCGCGCAAGCGGGCTCTGCTGCCAGTNNTACTCCACGGCTTTCCAGTGAGTGACATGACTATCCCACATTCAGTGTCCGAGCGCGACATGGCTCAGATGGTTGGAAACACAATGGCTGTCCACACAATTGCTGCAGTGCAGCTGCTGGGATTGTGCTTGGTGGACTGGTGCGACAAGGCCGCGCGGCAGCCTGCTAAACCAACACCTGCCAGTTGCAAAGGCAAGACGATTGAGAAACAGAGAGCCAAGGGTTGCGCCAGTGCAAAGCATCCAGCGCGTGCAGTGGCCAAGAAGCCAGCTTCAGCAGCTGTCTGCCCCAAGAAGAATGTGCAGCACGTGAAGAAGCGTCCCGCGAGCAAGAAGCCAGCTTCGGCAACTGCTTGCCCTAAGACGAAGGCAAAGAGAGTGAGCAAGATGAACAGCAAGAGGAAGCTCTTTGCATGCTTTGTTGGCACGCGTTGGGGCTGACGCAGGTGCTTCCTGCAATTAGTTTGGTTGCCTGCACTTGAAACAATTCGTACCTTGCATACCCTTAATATGTCAGTCGTTGGGGCTGGTGATCCGTGCAAGATGGACCCCGCCTCTTCTGCAGCCTTTGACGTCTTTAATTCGCCATTGAAGGCTATGTGTGCCACCGCAGCAAAAAGTGTTCCTGTGCGTGAGGCTTGGGCAACTTGCTGTAGTTACCATGTGAGCTGTTGGTATCTATGCTGTTGCCAAGGCTGCAGCTTTACTTCTGTGCTACGCGAAGGGCGGGTGCATCGCCGCAAAGGCAGACATTGAGACAGCCGCCAAGAGATCCTGGAAACCTGAGTCTGGGTTCTTGTAGAACAGCATTTTATATTTTTAGGTATACCTGTGCCCAATATTGATTGCGCAAGATCTTTTTCAGATTCGTTGCATTTCAACAAAAACCAGGAATGCTTCCTCTGCTTCCGCTCTGCAGCCACAAGCAGGGCTTTGAACATCTTCTTGAAGGATGACATTGCCGCGCATCCTGTCTTGAATTCATCTTTCATTTTTGATTGCTGTAACCCCCAGACGCTTGCTTTAAGTCTCCTGGGTTGCAACATGTTTGCTGAGGTGCTACCCCGTGGCTAGTGCTTTCCGGACGGCAACCAGGCTGACCAAAACACGGTGGAGCCTTGGTGGCACTACGTCCGCCAAAAAAGTCACACTCAGTAAGTGGAGTGAGTTCTGGGCATTCATGCAGCAGATCCGGACCCTCCGCCAATGGCGGGGGCTTTCGGGGCAATTTCTGGGATCTCGCTTGTGAGTAGCGCATTATTTGGGGATACTATGGTACCCTATAGAGTAAGATTACATCCTCCTTCTGGGGTATCGTATTCAACCACCAAAAAACGCTAATTACCAAGGTGAATGTGTGAAGTGTGCATCCCAAAACCTGTTGCAAGCACGTGTCCATTGCTGCTGAGCGGCCACAGAAGAGTTTCCTGCCTGTGCGACTACAGTGCTGGTCGGCAAAGACCATGGCCGTAAGCAAGTCGGCGTTGCACAAGATTGTACAGAAACCTTGGCGTTGCGAATGCTTGAAAAGACAGAACTTCGCTGTCCAGGGCTTGGCTCGCAAAAGCCAGCTGTGAATTCATGGGGACAAATCCCTTAACCTTTGGATCTGACACACTGGCTCGCGAAAGCCAGGTTTGAGCTGCTCTCTCCAACACCGAATGGTCCTTGCCGGGCACCCAAGGGTCACGGGATTGTGGTTGCGCCCCCAAGGGTCAAAACATGACACCCAAGGGTCGCTCAAGATCCCAGAGTTGCACCATAAGGTCAATCCTCATCACTGAAGGGTCATCTATTTTTTTTGTTGGGTTCGTAGGTACCTTTTCCCAAGATGTTTTCTAAAGGCTGCGCAATGCATGTGCAGATTATTAGATTGAAATTATAGGTTGGTAATTTGATCTATCACAGACAGTCATGCAGCGTTATATCATTGCCGCAAACGCAAAGAAGCCTTGATCTGTGAGAGTGGCGTTGTGGCTACAGGGGTTGTAGTCACATACCATCTAAAATAACATATCTTTGCTTATCAAAGCAATGGCCTTGCAACCAACTTCTTTGTGCAGAACCTACAAGCAATCTAATTCTGTCAGCAGGCATTGTAGCAGCGCAGCAGGCTTTCACTGCTTAAGCTGCTCATTCGTAATTCTATCCGCTAACTTGACTCTTGCAATCTTAGAGCCGATAGTAAGAAGGCTGTGTCTGCAATGAAGGCTCCGTTCAGAATCCGCGGCAAGCAGGCAGTCCAGTTGGTAAAGGTCAACAAAACAAAGCGGAAGCGCAGGCCAACAGCACGCGCCGAGGCAGTGCGTGAGAAGGTAGTCGCGCCAGCCAGGCGTTGCTTCGCTTTGTTTTTGGCTGCAGAAACAAGACTGCAGAAGGGCAAGAAGTACACTAGGGAGCAGCACCAAGCTGAGATGAAGCGTGTTTCTCAGAAATGGCGTTCTATGAGCATTGCCCAGCAAACCGTGTGGAAAGAGAGGAGCAAAGCAGAGTTTGCTTTTTGTCCCCACAATGTAGCAGTTTTTTGTGTAAGGGTTGATGGTTTCTCGTGTCATCCCCTTGAATCTGCTAAGTAGTGGTTAATGTAATAATGATAGTCTGATAGAATGATGACCACCCAGCAAGATTGCAAGGCATGCCAACGGGCCTCGCTGCGTGAGTGCGGGGTGGCGTACCGCACCAGTGTGGCAGAAGAACCCACAGCGAAGCCACCTCAGAGTTGTGAGGGCCACGGTCAGTGCAATCAGAAAGAGAACATCATCAAGATTGACGGCTATCGCCTCCTGTTGGAGGAACAAGGCCAGGGCACGTATGGTAAGTGTCTCTCAGCATTGTCTCCATGTGGGGAGTTGGTGTGTGTGAAGATCTTCAAGAGTCGCGACGGGGAGCAGGATGCCAAGTATGAGGCAAAGATCATGAAAGACCTTAGCTCGAGCGATTGTGCCTCCTTGTTCCCCCGTTTCATATCCTTGGTTTCGTCCGCGCCTTTTCCAGCGATCATCATGGAGCATGGAGGCCCTTCACTGAAGCAAGTGCTTTCCAAGGATGGGCCCATGAAGATGCTCGAGGTGAAGTTGGCAGGTCGTCAACTTGAGCGGGCTGCGCAAGCCCTGCACGCATGCGATTTTGTTCACATGGATGTCAAACCAGGCAATGTGTTGTACCAGGCCAAAAGAGTGAAACTCATTGATTTCGGCTTGACTGAACCGATCCATCCAGACCCCCTTGAACTTCGGTTTTGGGAATACTGCACGCCTGCCTACAGGGCCCCAGAGTTGTGGGTCACTGCGCCAAGCGAAGTCTCCAAGAACTGCGCGCCTGCAGCTGATATCTGGGGATGGGGCCACTGTGTTTACGAGATGATGTCGGGGGGACAGGAACTCTTCCGACCCATCAAAGAAACAGTGCCAGTAAAGCGCATGGTGCAGGAATGGTGCCAGATGGTGTCTGCTGCGCAGTGCAAGACAGATGGGAACAAGGAGATCCGGCAGAGGCTTCAACTGAGATTGTCCAGAGTGGGCGAGCACATAGGTCCCGTTGTGAAGACTGCGATGCAGGCAAAGCCAGGGCACCGCAAGATGAGAAACCTTTTGGATGTGTTGCCTGATTGATGCCATGTGAGGGCAGAATGTGTGCTATCAACGTTTAAGTTAGTTAGTTTTCTGCAGTATTGTGGTCAGCTATGGTGTGTGTCTCTGTGTGCGTGTCATGAAAGTACCTGACATGGCGCCAGTTTGAGGGGTGGACAAGGACATAGACGGGGATAGCAGTCTGCTAGTGCATGGAGCGCACTTTAGTACCTACATCCATAAGCCTGACGTCCATGTCCATGTCTGTGGTGGGGCTCTCTGTCTGAGGATGACAGCAACTCGGGGATTTGGCAACCTGTGTAGTTCTGTGATTCTGAACAAGTCTGCGCAGCCAAAACAGTTGAGGGTGGGCACACGCATAGGGAAGTGCTACCTATTGGGTGGATTCCTTAACTTTGCCCTTGCTGCTCATTGAAGTACGATATTTCCAGACTATGGTTGAAAACTAGCCATTTGGGTTCTTCCCTCCTGTTTTCTTGGTTTGTGGGTTGGAGGAGTTATCCAGTTGGTTTTTGTCTGTGGCTTCTTTTCAGGGCTGCGCATGAAACTTTGTAGCCATACCCTGGCCACCCAGGTCATGCCACACATGTAAGAATTAGCTACCTTCCCAGACCTCACCCCAAAAGTTCCGAACACTGCAGCTAGGATGGGGAATGGCAGGGCATGCGTGCAGATGTGCATAGGACAGGCAGGCAGAAAGCGCACCCTAAGCCGGAAAGCTCAAGCAAGCATTAACACCGTCGCTGTAAATGAGCCCTTATATTCTGACAGCATGCTTTCAGACCAAGCTCATAACAACCCGACTAAGTAGGCCATCACTCTCGAACCTCAGTCACCGTCCCCAAGGCCCAACATGCTGAATTGTGGTTTTCACTCACCCTGACCCTGGGGCATGTCTGGTTTTAACTAACCTCCCTAACCCTGCACATTTCTGACTCTCTATAGCTTTTCTATCTGTCCTGCCTTCTACTTAGACTTTCTACCCTGCCTGCTCTAGACTGTTTTCCTGTACTACACAACACAACCATAGCCGCTACAGACTAGCCCAAATAGTTCTCGTGGAAGTTGCAGTGGCTGATCTGAGGCTGCAAGCTTGCTGCCA
>CAJNIZ010001355.1:6586-17093 GCA_905231905.1 Symbiodinium pilosum | reverse complement strand
CCTTAACAGCAACCCAGAAGAGGATTTGTACAGTAGTCCCTGTACTATCCCGACTAACAATCCCTGTAAGCCACTCCCATTCCCTACGAAGCACCATGGTCACCAGGGACAAGAAGGAATACATTCCCGGAAACTAACATGGAAACCCAAAAAATGCCCCATGAAGACTACAGTCCCTCTAAAGGGGGGCTATATGGAATTCTATGCTAGTTTGGGGGAGGGTACTCCATAAACTTGAGAGAGGGGGCCAAGAGTGAATACCTACAAGTATTCCTACATCATGCCCATACGCAACCCTCGTACCATACCCAGACCCACTTCCCGTTAAGCACGAATAAGTAAGCTCTAAAGCCTACATGGTAGCTTCAATTCTTTTTTCCATTATCCCAATATAACCCCTATTAAATTATATAACCCGAAAACAACCCTATACAGCCCCTCTTCATGCGGGTCCCTCGACCCGCCCTCTGGGCTGTAAACTTGATATGGAAAGCTTAACCAAACAAGAGGAGTTGGTTTTAACCAAACAGGAGGAGTTGGGTGAACCCAAACCCCAAAAAGGATTACAGACATACTATGACAGTTGTGTGTTGTTTCTTGGGGGGGAGGGGGAGTGGTATTATCAAAATCCTCTGACTCTGACACCTTAACCCTAAACCCCCAAATCGTAAGCTCCCTGCAATCTGAAACCTCAAGCCCTGCATTTTTCCTCTGCGAGGTTTAGGATGTCGCGGTCGCGCGCGTCCGCGAAAGTATCAACTACAACCTGGGAAGTCCAAAGGTACACATAAAAATGTATGTATGTATGTATGTATGTATGCATGTATGTATGTATGTATGTATATACACACACCTATACGTGTATATAATGCATGCCGGGATAGATAAGGGTCTTTAAGGGGGTATACTTGGAGGCCCATGGGACTTAGTAAGTACTTATAGCTGGGATTATAACCCTACATGTAATCCCCCTTATTGGCTTATAGGGGTCACCCCAATTATAAGTAGGGCTATAAGCCCGTAGTTACTAAGTCCCATGAGCCCTAGAACCCTAATCCCTAAACCCTGAACCCTATATATCCCTATAGACCCCTTTAAAGAGACTGAGTGTCATGGGCCTCCAAGTAGGGTTTAGGGTCTGGAGCTCAGGCTGGGTTTCGGGTTTGGGGTTTAGGGTCTGGGTTTTGGGGCTCCATGTGCCCCCCCTTTTTGCAAGGCTTTTCCCTACCAGAGTCCCTATACAATCCCCCAAAATAACAGTCTGCACTTTCGTCTCCATTGCTTTGAGGAGGGTAACTTACAAGGATCCCCCACCCTGTAATAGTGATATAATAGGAATAATATAAACCTTATTATCTTTTATAGTCACTATTAACAGGATGACCCTAAACCCTAAACCCCCACCTGAAGTGTAAACACTGTTGATGGACAAAATCCTCCAAATGACCTAGAGTCAGCCTTTTACATGGCTGAATTGCTGAATTGCTCAGAGACTGGGGTATATATTAGGAGGACCCACCACCCTGTGATAGTGGCTATAAGGGATAATAAGGACGATTTTAGGGTGCTCTGATATTCCATTATACCACTATTACAGGGTGGGGGGTCCTCCTAGGGTCTATATGGTAGGATCTTACCTTATGGTTCTGGTCCCTACAGTTGGACACCAAATATGTACACCCACCAATCTTCCCAAGGGATTCCGTAGGCACGCACCAAAGCCTCCTAATACCAACCCAACTTCACATGCGGTCATTCAGGATTTTCCCCATCAGCCATAGCGTCATGGCCACTGTCACAACCCTAAACGCCCAAGGATGCAAACAGCAGGGCTTTTGTTACCAAAGAACTATTCAAATCATGTTGTATGGGACGCAAAACCCAAAACAGAACCAAATCCTAACCCATGTCGAAATGTTTTCCGGGTCCAGGGTTTAGGGCGATCTTTGCACAAAGGTTGAGGTTGAGACTGAAAGCCCTATCCCTCCTTCCTTGCGTACCACAAGGCCCTGAATCAGATGTGTCCAGCCAAATTCATAAGCCCCAACCCTGATCCCATAACTCTAGACCTTTGTGACTAGACCCTAAAGGGAAACCCTGAACTCTGGCTTAGCCTAGTTGCAGCCACAATGAGGTTCAGCACGCCAAACACGAGTGTCAACAGCGAGCCAACCTACAGTGCAGGGATGTCCATCATAGCAAAACAGGGGCAACCCCTCAGCGTATGTGTATCTAGGGAAAGAAACAGGTATAGGGCTGAGGTCTCGAACTTATGGAACTTTCCAAGGGTCCTCCAATTATTCAAAAACAAGGACCTCCCCTTGAGCTATGCATGTCGAATGTCGGTTCAGATTTGGGATTGGGGGTTTAGTGTTCAAGGCGATATGCATATATACATTCATTCCTCTATACAGTAGTTTCCTGAAATGAGGGCCCCAAAATGCTTCAAATATCCACCCCACTATGCTGTAGTCCTTATTGGGTGATGCCTCAACAAGGGACACCTGACTTTCGGCAACCCACATATACATCTATATATGATAAGTATGCAGAACCTAGGGGATACAGAGAGCACATTTTGACCTCAGCAGCTGTTATGTTCTACCAACACAGGGACGACCATAGAGGTTACGAGCTTACAGTCTAGGTTAGGAGGACCCCCCACCCTGTAATAGTGGCTATAATAGGAATATAAGAGGACCCTCATAAAATCCCTTTTGTCCCTTATAGTCACTATTACTGGGTGGGGGGTCCACCTAAAGTCTAGGATTTGATGAAGAAGCTTTTCAGGTGGGAAGGTACTGGGTGGGTGCCCTTGTAAAAGGCATAAAAAACTGGATTGCTGTTAAGGAACTTAATTCAAGTTACTATATTGGGGAAACCTTATGATTTACTATATATACCCGTTGTGGTAACTTAACTTGCGTTCCTTAACAGCAACCCAGAAAAGGGCCTGCGTGGGAAACTCGGATGTATGTCAGGTCTATGTAGGGCGTGTGGAGGAAACTACCCACCTGAACTTTCCCTAGATTCAAGCTGAACGCCGGACTGAGAACAATCCTACAACCGAAATTCAACAATTTTCGGATTGTTGCCCAAATACATTTACGGCCGGCTCAGGGTTTAGGGTTTACATGTCTGGCGTTTGGGGTTTAGGGAAGCACGTTTTAGGGTGAAGCCCGGTCAAGTCGTCCTAATTTGCCCTGGCTAACGATCTTAGGGTGGGGGTGAGTACAAATGCAGTTTCCCAAAAAATAGGGGTACCATTTATTTTGGGAGCCCCCATAATAAGGATTATAGTATTTGGGGGTCGATATGGGGAATCACCAAATCTGTTCTGCGCTGCTTCGAAAATGAGACGCGTCACGAACTGTAAAATCCTCAGCGCAGGAGTATCGAGGACAATGGTGGAGTGGTGGGTTACCTAAATCCCCTGCCTCCTATAGGCCCTAAACCCTAAACCCTAAACCCTAAGGCTTTTTGAAAGGCCGCCAAGGGACGAAAATGATGGCCGTGGCTGGGTGTGCCTAGGGTTTAGGGTTTAGGGTTTTTCGCACAGAGAAAAGAAGATAGGGATACCATGCTAAGCCCAAAGCCCTAGACCCTAAAACCTAAACCCTAAGCCCTAAATCCTAAATCCTAAGCCCTAAACCCTGAATCCTAAACCCTAAGCCCTAAGCCCTAAAATCGCAGGTTATAGCGCGGCTCGCGGCTCTGGAGCGATAATCCTAAGCCCTAAACTTACAATAAGGGAATGTATTATATAGGGTTTAGGGTTTAGGGACGATAGGGATATAGTCCCGCTTAAGTAGATGGATTATGGGGTATATGGCGCTCTTGTTGTAACATAGGTCAATTCTATATTCTATCTACTTAAGAGGGACTTTAATATTCGATAATATTCCCTTTCTTCCTACTAAGAACCAGTACCTAAACCGTTTTGTTGAAGGAGTTGACCTGGAAGCGCGGCTAGGTGCTGCAGACGGAACCGCTGGGTTGTAAGCAAAATTGCCGTTCTCAGAAAGCATGTTTTCCACACAGGAACTTTCCTAAACCCTGACCTGTGTTCCACTGCTTGAGGGGTCAGGGGGAGTTAGTAAGCGGACTTATAACCCCCATGCACCAATAGTACCCACCCAGCTACCCATCTAATTCACCTACTTACCACGTCTCTCTGACCCTCCAAGTTCCCTTTCGTGATTGTAATCCCCCTGAAGTAGATAGCTTAAGTAGGTAGAATCTGGAGTATATGGGGGATCTTATTAAACTATACCCAAAGCCATATTCTATCTACTCAAAGGGGTCTATAGAGTGGGAGACTGGCTCTGCTCTTGGGGCGTTTGGGCTCTAGAGATTCTAAAGTGGGTAAAGGGTTAAGGGTTTAGGGTTTAGGGGTTTAGGGTTTAGGTGTTTAGGGGTTTAGGGTTTAGGGGCTTAGGGTTTAGGGGTTTAGGGGTTTAGGGTTTAGGGTGCAACGATAGAGGCCGTGGGGATGCGCCAAAACTGCGGGCCTTGTTTAGGAAGCCTGTCTTGAAGTCCAACTTGTTGCTGGTGGTGCTGGTGGTGGATTTTGGTCACTATTGCAATAGACTTCCACCACTACCAAAACATGCAGCAGCATTTAAGCGCATTTGGAGGAGAGGGCAAAGTAATTCCGAAAAAAATCGCGTGTCATCTGTGACTTACCTGGAACCTTGGCAAAAAATGGCCGCTCAGGAAAGTGATTCAGGCAAATTGAGCAGGACTAAAACCATTAGAATCACTGCGTTCAGTGACAGCAGCTAGATGAGGAGAGGTGGTAGCAGCAGACGGCTTGGAACGCAACTTGGCAGACAAATGAAAAAACGAGAGGACTTGGGTAACCCCAACCCATATAACTCGAACCCTATGAGAAATGATGATGAAAATTCTGCATGATCTTCGCATACTATACTACCATTTTTCCCAAGTAAGTAGCACTTTGGGTCCTGCAGGATGTGTAGTATTAATCGTAGGGTCCGACGGTTTCGCGTGTTCGAGGGATACTAAGATCCTTTGACCACTAAAGCCTCGAAATGCCTCTAGGTGATAATGGCGTTCGTCTCCAGCAGCATAAACAATGAGGGGTCTCTTCGGGGCACGCAGGCATGGACAACAATATTCTGCAATTTCTGGTTGGCAGGAAACTTTGCCTGCGCTATGTTTCCTGATGATCTTGCGGAGGTTTCATGACTGGGGGAGCCCATGCAGTGATATAGTACAGCCCAATCAATCCGAAACCTTAGACCCTGAAACCCCTCAAACCCTGAACCCTCACTGTTGTGAAAGGGGCCGGCGCGAGTTTTATCATGCAGCGCACCACCAGCAACCAGAAACCCTCAACCTTCCTTCACCATACAAGCCCAAGGTTCAAAGCCCTTAAGGGTTTAGGGTTTAGGGCCTAGGGCTTAGGGTTCCCCTATACTTCTCTGCTTGGATCAACTGTGCAAACCGCTACGACAAAACCTAGACTTGGGTCTCTAGTTTGAGATTTGGAGATTAGGGTTTAGGGCTAAGGTTTGGGGAGCGGGGATCTAGTCTGGGTAGGTCTACTACGAAACAACGGTGTTATCTATAGAAGTCACTCTAACCCTAAACCCTGTAGAAATTACACTAAAGCCTGCTTTTAACTTGAATTTTTTCCTGCCTACGAGCCACTAGACCATCTGCACTAAATCTCAAGAACAACCTCTTGTTGATACCGAAAGCCTTGCATGACCTTACTACTTATGCTGTAACATCATAATCTCCATATATCCGCATGGTACAAGGTACTTAGATTCATGATGGATTTGAAGCATCAAGCGCTAAACCCTAAACAGTCTCTCCCTGCAAGGTGCAGTGATTACCGGCACCGCAATTTGGCCCCAGCTGTCACCTGCAATGACCTTTGGGTTTGTGGTTTGGGGTTGGTGAAGTGACCTTGGAACGTGTGATGACTTGAACTGTTTTCTGATGTTCAAGAAGTTTGAAGCCTTGAGCTGTTAGAGATTTTTCGGGTTTGAGCGTAAATTGAAGGCCAACCCAACCGAAGACCTTAAACATCTTCTTAAACTCCCTTTGCGTGTTTACAAGGCATGGGTCTCCTTCAAGGTGCTTTTAGTTTGGGGTTTAGGGGGGGGGCTTGTCACATTTGAGGGTCCTCAGGGACCCTAGGGGGTATGGGGCTTTCCCAACATCAGGGTTAAGGGCTTCCCAACATTAGGGGTACATGGGTTTCGCGATAAGTTGGCGAAATTGCGGTGGTGAGTTGGTTTGTGCTGCTTGGCGCGTTGGTGCTACGATGTCAAACGGAATCAGCAAATTCAACTACGAGTACCCCCCAAACGTGTCAGGAGCTGTTCTGTTGGGGAGCTCCAGCCTATTAAATGCACCCCAAAGCCTGGACGTCAATATCTTGGGCTTTATCAAAAGACAGCGCCCTTAGAAACCCTAGGGATATCTGCGGGTATTACACAGGCGTTGTGGGGGTCCCAACGAAGGATCTCATGGAGAACCTTTTGAGAAACTCCGTGACACAATGACGCAGGAGCACGTCAGCGCTGCCTCAGAAGGTAACCCGTTAACATGGTAATTCCGCTCATGCTGAACCACACCTGGCATTTGGTTAGCTATGAAGGAATGGAAAAGGAAATGGAAACTTCTATAATGGGTTATATAGGGACTACTGTAAGCGTCCATTCCTTCATTCCTAGCTATCCAAAGGCAAGATAGAAAAGGCTATACCGGGTTAGATTGGGCTATCTAAGGGTAAAATTATTCAGGGTATGAACAGGGTTGACCAAGATCTCAGATTCTTGGAAACGAGCGGCTGTTTTAAACAGCAGCAGGTTGGCCAACATGACCGACGACATCGCAGTGGTGCAGTCTGCGCAGTCCCCGAATTGGTCTCGCACAGGCTTCCGAAAGTAGGGCTTCGGGTTAAATAGAGATGGTGGAAAAGAAAATGGAAACAGGTAAATTGTAATAGGGTTTAGAATCTAGGTTTGGGCATTTAGGTTTCAGAGGCTAAAGGGTTTGGGGTTTTAGGGGTTCAGGGTTTAGGTTTCAGAGTTTAAGGTTTGGGGTCTAGGCCTCTGGTTCAGCGATTGGGGTTCAGGAGTACAAACTGAGTCATCCCAAACGATGAATCGAGTTGTGAATTTTATGGAGATGTATATACATATATTCGCATATATATATATACACGGGTATACACCTGTTTATTGGGGAGCTAGAGGCTAGAGGAGTTGAATCGGAGTTGCGAAGATGTCGCGTACTGGAAGCTGAAGAAAACGCTTTGCAGCAGTCGGGCCCACGTAGCATGTCGACGATTGTGAAGGCAGCACATCAGGATTCAAGGATGTGATGTGCGCTGTCGCCTAAACTCCTTAAAGGGAGTTATCTAGAGAATTATATAGGAAGTAGTACAGGGGCTATTCAGGGGCTTACTAGGAGTATAGACAATAGTCCACATGACATCTGGAAGCCACTCAAGATGGATGGGCAGCCTAAAAGCCGCAGCCTCGCCATTGAAGCTACAAGCTGTGGCTTTCGTCACTCTGCTTAGAGTTTAGCCCTTAGGGTTTAGGGTCTAGGGATCAGGGTTTAGGGTTTAGGGTACTGATACTGCGGCCACTACCATCACCACTACAGCTGTCGCTGCGGCTACTGCCGCTGCTATAAGTGCCACTGCTACTGCTGCTAACAGTGCTACTGCTGCTACTACTGCTGTGCTGCCAAATACTGCTGCCTCTGGAGTTAATATAGGGGCCTAAATAATTACCAATAACATTTTGAGGTCTATTTGAGGTACCATATACTATAGTTATACATGGAATATGGAACCATAATATTGGTAATTATCCCTAAACCCTAAACCCTAATACCTACTATTGGTAATTATTTTGGCCCCTTAGTAGCTTAGTAGCAGCGGCAGAAAAGTATGGCAGTAGTAGAAGTAGTATCATCCTACCCTCGGTTTAGGGTTATGGGTTTCAGGTTTAGGGTTTAGGGTTGTGATAAAGCACCTCCGCCCCGACTAGTAAATACTCTCCACACAAGTCAAGAACACTCCGCAATAGGTGGTGGCGGGTGTTCTTGTAAAAGCTGAATTAATGCCTGACAATCCGGCTACACATAGTGATGGCAATAGTAATGACAGTATAGATGTCCCAGGTGCTGCTCCAGCTGCGGATGTGGCTATGTGCTGGAACAACTGCCAAGTCCCCAGACCCTGAACTCTAAACAGCTAGCATGGGACCCCAAGACGAGCTCTAGGGAGACTACATGGTAGTCGGAATTCCTAAACCCTAAACCCTAAACCCCTGAGTCCTAAACCCTCAACCCAAAGCTCCGCTCACTGCCTTCACCCATTTCCGTCACCAGTGGGTAGACGATTTCCTTAGTTAACCCCCATAGTAATAACCCTAAATAGTAGTTTCCATTTATTTCCATCATCCCTATATTATCCCTATGTTCCCCCTCTTCTACTGTATTACCCCAATCCTGGGAGGTTTAGAGAAGAAATCAGGGTCCAGGATTTCCAGTTTAGGGCTGCGTGCCTGGGATTCCGGCTCCGGGGTCAAGAGCTTGACGTTGAAAGCGTGCGGTTCAGGATTTCTGGCGTTAGGTATAATTGAGTTACATTGGGATAATGGAAAAGAAAATGGAAACTACAGGGATTATAGGGATTACATAGGGATTATATAGGGTATATATTGGGGTTATATATGGCCCTAAGGTAGCTGAGAGTTGAGGACTGATGGGTCAGGGCTGTCTTGCGTCGTGGCTAAGGAGGATCGTGCACTCTTCAAAGGACGCCCTACTTGGAGGCCCACGGGACTTCGTAACTACTTATAACTGGGATTATAACCATACTTATCGTTAGGGTAACCCCTCTAAGCCCATCTAGGGGGATTATACGTCGGGTTATAAGCCCAGTTATAAGTAGTTACTAAGTCCCATGGGCCTCCAAGTAGGCCCTAGAACCCCAAACCCTTGCGAAAGTGTTGGAGATTAGAGTCGGTAAGCCGGTCGCTTACCACCAGCTCTGAATACACGCTCACCGCCCCTGAATATCAAATATCCAAATACAATCTCCCGTGTATGTGTATATACGTGTATACATAAACATATATATATATATAGATGTATATGTATCTATGCAAATATATCAAATACCGTGGCCGCGGGCTACTATCAGGGTGGGTCAGTGACTCCAAAGGCGCATATAGCATTGAGGGTGGACATTTCGCTCTGAAAGCCTCAACGTTCTCGAAGACACAAAAAGAGGTTCAAAGTTTACACATGTATAATCCCCCCCCCTAAGTAGATAGAACATGGCTTTGGGTATGCTATCATAAGATCCCCATATACCCCCTATTCTATCTGTTTAAGACGGACTATAGTGAAGGCTAACTTTTCAACCGCAGCAGGTGCATGTCTTTTTGGTAGTTTCCCTAGATAGGGGGACCCAATTTAGACCCAAAACTGTTGCAGTCCTGATTTGATTATTGGGATCCCCCTAAGTTTGGGAAACCCCGATATACACACCCCAAAAGGCCAAAGGCTCGTTACTAGGTTACTAGGGGCTTTTTCACGTGCGTAAAGGATCATGAACGCAATTCTTCCCAACCAAGCTGGGCTCTGTCTGACTCCCTACGCGCTACAATCGATATTTCCTGATGTAGCTACAATGTAAGGGATATAGATTCCTATTCATGGATATGTTAGGGACTGTACTAAACTACCAAAGGACGCCAATGTTCACTCTTAATGGGCTGTAGCCCTAACCCTGACAATAGCTCATACGAGCCAGAGTCTAAACTCCTAGTATCCACCCTCCTAATGCCCCTCTAATAGTCCCCTATATAACCACCCTAAAACCCTAAACCCTAAATCCCATATAACCCCCCATATAACCCCCCTTCAAGGAGTTTAGATTCTGGCTCATACAAGGTCTACGTAGGCAGGTAGGACTAGGGGACTTGAAGCCGGAGGTCTGAAAAACCTTCCTAAACCCTAAACCCTAAACCCTGAGCTTGGGGTTGTTACGCCTTGGAAAGTTTTGAGTTGCTGCGCCTTGGGGACGCATCTATGCCCTAAACCCTGAACAAATTTTAGATTATGGTGTAAGGTCTAGGCTTTCCGGATTAGGATATAGGGGTTTAGGGCTTCAGGGTTGAAGGTTTATGACACTTATGACTCAGGCAGTTTCCGTAGCTTTCTCAGAAAGTCTTCAACGAATCTAACCCCAATGAGCTTCGAACAGCAACCCTGACCCTAACAGCTGAAGCACCTCCCCAAACCCTAAACCCTAAACCCAAACCCTAAACCCTCCAGACCGAGCCACCACCATCAGCATTGCCCAGACAGTCATGATAACAAAACCTGGAGGATGAGTGGTTTAGGGTTTAGGGTTTAGGGAGTTAAGGAAGTTTTCAGGTGGATAGTTACTAGGTGGGTTTCCTTACAGAGGGCCTATATAAACTCTAAGGGATTTGGAACC
>CAJNIZ010001354.1:0-26797 GCA_905231905.1 Symbiodinium pilosum | reverse complement strand
AATCAGTGGGCATTGGCCAAAAATTAGTGGGCATTGGCCAAACAGAAGTGGGCATTGGTCAAAAATTCGGGGGCATTGGCCAATTCATCTTGGCCAGTGCCGCCTAATTTTTGGCCAATGCTCACTAATGTTTGGCCAATGCCCATTAATTCTTGACCGGCAATTAATGGGCACTGGCCAAAGATTAGTGAGCGTTGGCCAAAATTTAGTTTGCACTGGCCAAAAATTAGTGGGCATTGGCCAAACATTAGTGGGCATTGACCCAAAAATTAGTGGGTATTGGTCACTTTAGGGTTCGGGTATTGGGGTTCAGGCTCTAGGGTTCTGGCTTTAGGGTTCAGGCTCTAGAGTTCGGGCTCTAGGGTTCGGGCTTGAGTTCGAGCTCTATCGTTCAGGCATTAAGGTTTAGGATTTAGGGTTCGGGATTTAGGGCTCGGCTTAGGAGGTAAATGGCGCGTGGTGGAAGGGCAGGGCTTCATGAGTTGATATATTTTGACCAGGCCCAAACCCTAAACCCTAAGCGTGCCCGCTGCTTTGGACCCACCTCCACTGAAGGTGGCACTTGGAGTTTAGGGTTAGAGGGTTTAGGGCTTAGGGTTGTAGGGCTTAGAGCTTAGGGTGTAAGGTTGTAGGGTTCGGGCCTTAGGGTTAAGGGGTTAGGGTTAAGAGTTTGGGGTCTGGGATGCTTGCAGGAATCTGGATTTCCAGTCCAGGTGACCTCAAATCATAATCCTCGGCCCCCCTGCCCAGATCCTAATGTTTAGGGTTAGGGTCCTGGCTCCCGCGAAAGTTCAGCTTTTTTAGAATTCTAAGGATGCGCCCGCATCCAGAGAGGGAAAGGGCCATCCCAGACGCCTGGGAGGATTCAGGGTTTGTAGTTCCAGAGCCTTTCAAAATAGGTTAAAAGACGTGTCGAAAATCCTGTAAGCAGTCCAAAATCATCCCCAAACCCTAGACCGTAAACCTTAATTGGAGTCCAGATAGGGTTTACCTTAAGGCATCTAGGACTATTGTGGGCTTTCTGGGGAAGATCTCAGCTTTTTTGGAGGCTAACTTTGGCGAGTCCAAGGCCTCGGCGAAGGATTCAGGATGTAGGGCTTGTTACCAATACTTATAGGGTTTGGGCAGATTTTTATTTGAATATTTGAAATGTTGATACTTCGAAGTGAAACCTCTAAGCAGTGGTAAGCTTATATGGGCTTGAGGGTTCAGGGTGTGTCAAGCAAGGGCGCGCTCGGGCGTGAAACATCCCAGGCCGTGTGCTCACATTGTTCGTAAACCCACCGCGGCCACCCAAACTACATGCTCCATTAATTAGGGCTTAAAGTTTCTTTTCTGAAGGCGGTTACCGCCATCACCCCTCATGGTTGATTATCTCAGGCATCCGTCCAGGCAGGCGGTAAGCTTCGGCATGCAAGGCCCTGCACAGGCCCGAACCAAAGGTTTTGCCAAGAACTATCACCACCGCACCCCTTCATGGCCGATTGTTTGGGGCATCCTCTCCGACAGGGGGTTGCCCTCGGCATGCAAGGCCCTGCAGAGGCTCAGAACGAAGATGGCTTGTTATGTTGGGCGTCCAGTCCGGCAGGGGGTAGCCTTCGGCGTGCAAGGTGCTGCGTAGGCCCCAGACCAAAGGAATTTTTGGGCGGTGGCATCTTGAGCTTTCCTTCTAGGTCCCCAAATTCGCTGGCAGAGGAGGGCCTGAGATCCAGAACCCCCCCCCCCAGATAGCTTACCTATAGCTACGCGAAAGGTGGTCTGGATACGCCATCGTTTAATTCAGTACCGATGTTGTCGTAAACATGGCTACTCCGTGTTAACCTGCATGAGACGGTCAGACGGTAAGGCTTTACTTTCGCCTTTCCGCATTTCTTCTCGTATAAGCGCTCGGGCTGTCACGTTGGGGGCCAAGCGTTCGGGGTGCGTCGCTCGACATTAGTGACCACTCTCTCGGTTTAGGGTTTATGCTTAGGATTATGGTGGGTCCCGTCACATCGACGTTAGGTTTCATCTGCAGGTGATCTGTTTCAGGCTTGTGGGGAATCTTTTGGGGGAGCTATGTGCGAGTTGTGCAGTAGGTGTTGCACCTTATAACCAAGAGGGTCCAAGTCGCCAAGTAATTAGGCTGTTGTGGCCCCAAGTACTGCAGTCTGAATGCTTCTTGGAATTTCACACATTCCTATTAAGGCGCTTGGAGATTCAGGGTTGTTCGACTAGAGGGAGATATTCTCCTTGCTGGATCCTCCCAGGCGTTGTGTTCGCGTTTTTGCAAGGCTCACTTGCCAGCATGTTGTAGCAGGCGTGGCTGTGAAACCTGAAGCCGCTGTGGCTGTGTCCTGCTGTTTAGTATGCGTTTCCTCGCGCAAGGCTTTTAATCTTTTATTTGGACACCAAAAGCCGACTATTCCACATACTTTGGTGCTTGTAGAAGGATTTGTGGTTCCAGTCCTTGCAGATGGTTTGGGGTACAAAGCAATTTTTTTGGGGGGGGTGCTGGGTTTAAGGGTTGCGCGTCCGCATAAACCCTAAGTCCGAAAAACGTCCTGGGCTCCTTTGGGTGCCGTGACGTGGGTACAGCACCAGGTGTATAGGGTCCCTGGGATTACGAGCCCATGCTATGGATCCAGGTAGCCGTTTACCTTTGATTGCATGCGTATAGTTTGTTTTAGCCCTGCAACCAATGGGGTAAGACCATATGAACTACAGGTAAAGTTGCAGGTAGGGTTTAGGGGCGCAAGCCTTGACAGCAGAGCAGGCGAGATTTTCCGCGCGGCCGCCCTGCCAACAAAACATAGGGAGGGAGCAGGGGACTGGATTGTGTACTTCACGGCCAAAATCTTTTTTCCTCGGGAAAAGGGCCTTTGGGAGTATACAGGGAGCCCAAGTCGAGTTCCATAAATGCTTAGAGCAATCCTGACTTTGGTTTATACAACGATTATTTGGGACTTCCAAAATAGCCATCTAAAGAAGAATATGCCTTCTAAGCCATGGGTCGGAAACTTGGTACAACTTGCCTTGCGTTGCTGTACTTCAATGGTTTAGAAGTACTGAGAACTCAAAGGCCGTTGCTCAAATTCGAAGCCGAATTCCCGAATCCAAATATTTTTCCTTACAGGTCCTGATTCATGGTGGGGGAGCATCAAATCGCTTGCTTGGGATTATTTGAAGGAACTTGACGGAGATTTCATGGGCACGCTCGAAGCCGATTCCTTCGGTTTGTCAGCAAGAGGCAGGTAGGTAAGAATTCAACCAAAATTCAAAGCCCACTCTACACCCTAAACCTTGAACCTTAAACCGCGTGGCCCAGCTTCGCCGACATGATTAACTCAGGTTTTAAGTCCCTTTGATGCCTTCTCGGGCATGTACCGCAGTGTAACACCGCCCAACTGCAAGCCGAGAGAAAATGTGCCGGCATGCAGCGAGGGAGGGATGGTCTCAGGGTTTAGGTTGGGTACTGCCCCCACCCAGTAACAGACTACTACAACAGGGGTAATGCAGGGGCTGTATAGTTGGTATATTATAAGTATTACCCAGCTGCTGCTGAGTGGGTGCGGAACCCAAGGTTTATAGTCCCCCTTAAGTATATCATAATAAGATCCCTATATACCCCATGTTCTATCCACTTAAGGTGGACTATATGCTTGGAGTTTTAAGGTTTGGGGGTTAATATTTTCTAGTGTTTAGGCATCAAAGCTGCGGAGTTGTAAGCCTGTATTTATTCACAAGGCTAGACCCCAGTGTGTCCATGCAGTACCGGCATGTCTCCACTGCCCGAAATCCTAAAACCCCTTAAGATACTCCCGTTGGGAGAAACCCAGTGACCTGTTCACATATATGGTATGGAACCCTGCGCTTCAAGGGATTTCTGCGCACATAAACTCATAAATGGAGGACTACTTGCTTTTTCTGCTTCTGAGCATCCACATGCCAGGAATGTCTTCATCTACACCATCTCGAAAACGTAAATTCTAAACTTTTACGCTAAGCATCCAAGGGTTCATACTTGAAGGAATTTGGGCCCAAAGACCATACTTGTGTGAGGTTGTGAGGTGATTTTGATGCTTAGGGTTACTGTTGGTGGATACAAAAAACCTGTCTGATCTTGGTATCTTGCATTCCGTGAGTTCCGAAGCTTCAGGGAATTTAGGGTTTAGGGTTTGGGGCTTTGGGTTTAGGGTTTAGGGTTTAGGGTTTAGGGTACCTAAGATCATGCAGGATTGTTACTACAGGATTGTTACTACCGACGGTCTAGTTATACGTTGGGTCACATGTGGGTGTAATTGTAGGAAGTATGGTAACCTATCTCATACATTGTAAATCCTAAGCCTTAAGCCATACACCGTAAGAAGTATGGTGACACACCACATACGATGTGGGTGAACAGGTACAGTTATCCTTGAGGTCCAAGACCCCGACTATTTCGGCTTTTGGCCACAATTTGGGTTTAGGGCTTAAGTGCTATGATCTAAAGAGTTATTGGTACTTGGACTCTGCTATTTGGGGCATTTTCGCCCTCAGAATTGCAAATCCGAAGCCTTAAGCCTTGAACCCTGAACCTACAAAGTGGGAAGGTGCGGTTGAAATTGAAAGAAGAGGCTCGCCATGTTAACTTGGCAGACCCTCAACAGCTAAGGAGTTTAAGGCCGTTCACCATAACGATTTCCGTTTAAAAGTTTGGCGTCTATGGCTTCAGGTTTAGGGTATTAAGGGGTTGCATAAGTTCTATACACGGGCTTTATATGGGCAATATAAGGTATAGGACAAAGTTTACGGCGATCTGAGTATATAGCAAATGATAGGTTCCTGAACAGCAACCCAGTCAACCACGAAGGACGCAGCTGAACAGATTGCCTTCAACAGCCAGACGTGGCTTCGACATAATTTGGTATGTGCTCAACATGGCTTTTGCGTGAAGATAGTTATTTCGAACCCCCAGCAAACAGCTGGCATCAACTTTTGGGAGGGTTCCGCCACAGATCAAGATCATTGAGGGGTCTACGGCGTTTATCAAGCCTGTTTCATACGGACGGTCACAGGGAAGTGGGTGCTTGCGTAGTTCAGGATTGTCTCTGTTTTCCTATTCACCGGTATTAAGCAGTATCTTTTTTGTAGTTACAAGCGGTTCAGACTAGCCCCAAGAGTGATGCTTATTGGGGTCCTGCACCCTACACCCTAAGTCCTAAACCACGTACTTGTAAGTCATTCTATATGTTTCCCTTACGGTACTATACATACCCTTGACCTATCCTGGCACTCACACGGCTTTACAGTAAGCCCTAGAGCCTATAGTTGCTTTCACTTCGTAGGGACCCCTGCTGTTCCAGAATAAGCACAGGTCTATTGGAGTCTGCATCTACAGTTCTTTATTGAGGAGCATTGGGCGTCCGTGTCAAGTCGTGTAGAGTGTAGAGCTGTTTTCGGGTGGTTCCTCACATGAGCTATAGTCTAAAGTCCTTAGGCAGGCTTTTGTATAGGGAGTATATATGTAGGGAAGTATTGTGGGTGTCATTCCGGAGGATACTAGGACTTTAGGTTATAGCTGCTCATATGCGGGTGCAGCGGTTTGTATCCAGAGCCTACCCAGACCACTTCACTGGAGGAATATTAGGGATCCGTAGAAGTTCCTCGTACTGTTGATGGATGAAATCTTGCACCGCCTAGGGCCCCTAAACTACGGTAATTCCTAGGTTTTTAGGCGCCTCAGGTGGTGCAAGGCTTTCTCCCTCAACAGTATCTTTTGGGTACTGCCCCCCTCAGTAACAGTTGGAGAATAAGTATAATATGGTTATATATAGCCCTTAATTATGACCCCTAATATAGACTGTTACTGGGTGGGGGCAGTACCCAAAGTATCTTGAGGGTTTAACGAGATCCCCGTATCCCAAACAACCAAATCCCAAAGCCCGACCTCGGTATAAGCTGCACCAAAACATTTGCTGGAATGGTACCCTGAGGCTCTTGGCTCTTGGATGAAAATGGGATCACACACCTTAGCCCCCGAAGACTGAACCTTGCCCCGAAAAGCCCCAAATAGTCCTAGGAGCCTCAGGGTAACGATGTTTAAGCAACCCTATCAGGTTCGAGTACCAGGGCTTCAGGTACCATGAGCAATTCATGCTGTGGTATTCGGGACCGCCCACGCAGCAAAAACTTTAAATCCTAACCCCCCAAGCCAACACTCCACACCTTGAATCCTAGACCCGAGGGCCTTAAACCAAACGCCGTACACTCTAAGCCCTCCCTAGACCCCCCAAGTACCTTAAAATAGGGTCTACGTAGCTTATATTTGGGGATACATAGGGTCTATAGAGGGTACTTGGGGGGTCTAGGTCGAACGTGAGCGTTCAAGTCCGGTACCCTACATCCTGAATCACAAGCCCTAATCTGTAAGACCTTAGAGTTTAAGGGTTTGGGGTTTAAGAGGGGTTAGGGTTTAGGGTGTAAGGTTTAGGGTTTAAGGTTTAGGGTGTAGGGTTTAGGGTTTAGGGTTCAAGGTTTAACGCTCCACTATTTTTAGGGTTTAGGGGTTTAGGCTTCTGTGATAAGCGAGCAGGAGGCAAGCTTCCGGTCTCTGGTAGGCCGCATGATCGTTTCCTCAAATAGGGGGACCCCAATATTAAGTCCTTGCCATACGAGCCCCCCACAAGTACCCCTAATTTGGAAAACCCCACGTGGAGATTGCACCTTGCAAGGGGCACCCCCGCACCCTATTTCTTTGGAACATCATTGGCCGAACAGCAACCCCAAGGGTCCGAGGATTCAAATAAAGGTGCAGGGTTTAGGGTTTGTAGGGTCTTGCTGCGGGAGGAGGAGCGGCGCACCGCCAAGGACCTTATGGAGCAGGTGTTTTCCACCATGTTTGGCCAGAACCCGGCCAACATCATGGACATCCTCAACACGCTCACGCCAACGCAGATGATGGGCTTGGTGGATGAGAACGGAATGACGATCTTGCACCATGGGTGCCGCCTTGCCTGCCCCCTTGTTGTCAGAAAGGCTTTGGCCGTTGCCCCGTGCCTGGCAGACTGCATGACGAAGGTGGATGGCCGCCCCAGTCACTGGAGCGTGCTTATGGTCGTGGTTGACAAGTGGAAGTAGACCGAGAACGGTAAGACCATTTTGTGCGAGGTGATCCAGCAGTCGTCTGTCCAGACGATAACCGTCAAAAGCAGCAACCACACTACGGCGCTGTTCATGGCCTGCACCCGAGGAAACTTGGTTGAGCGAGCATTCCCAGGGCGATGTGCTTGTAACTCCCATCCCCTGCCCCAGCACTTTAAGCCTTTAAGCCTTTAAGCCTTTAAGCCTTAAGCCTTAGCCTTTAGCTGCACACAGACTAAGTCTCATACTAAGCAGTGGAGATTCCAGAGTCTAGAGTTTTCTAAGCCTTGGCCCTACACAGCTCAAGCAGGATGTTTTTGCTTTGCAGTTTGAAGTGTAGCATAGCCAATAGGTAGCAGTGACTCACCTTAACCTTAAATTTAGACCCGTTTAGGGTTTAGGGTTTAAGGTTTCAGATTTAGGGGTTTAAGGTTTAGGGTGTCCTGAATCCAGAAACATCACGCAATTTCGGGTTTTGAATCTAATCCTAAACCCTGAGACTTAAATTCTAGACCCTCATCCCTCAATCCTAAGCCCTACGCCTACCCTAACCCTCAAAATCCAAATGCCCAACAGTGGTGCTTCAGGCATCAAAAACCATTCGGATTATAGTGCTTGGGGCTTAAAAACATTATGATTTGTGCTGGGACCGACAAGACCTACATATCTTTACATATCCCTAGAACCCATTACACGAACCTCATTTGGGTACTTGGATCCAGGTAACCCTAAGCCCCAAGCCTTACACCCCAAACCCTAAATCCTAAACCTTAAACCCCAAACTCCAAACATGAAACCCTAAACCCTAAGGCCTAATCTCTAAATCTCAAAGCCTAAACCCGTGGTCACCCTCAAAATAACGACGAGGCCAGCCCTGGCTGCGCAGCTTCAAGCACGGAAGCGGCAGAGGGTCCTTGCCTCAGTTTCTGAAAGGGTTTACCTGGGCCCCCAAAAGTATGTAAAACAATGCCCTTTAGGGTTATTATTATGGGTTTAGGGCTATTGTTTTACATACTTTTGGTGTTTAGGTAGTTCTGAGTGCTTAGGGTGTAGGATTTAGGGTTCAAAAATTGGGTAGGCTTTGGGGCTTTATGGTTAAGGATTTAGGGCGTAGGTTTCTGAAGAGATTTGCTGTTGCTCAAGGGGGTGTGAGGGGAGTGAACATCGGGACTGCTATAACGGTTTTTGGCTTAGGGTTTAGGTTTCCGGATTCGGAGCTTAGGTTGGGAGAGTGAATATAGTATTGTTATAGGGGTATATACAAACTTACTGGTTCTCAGCAGGAAGAAGGGAATATAACACCCCCCCAAAACTACACTTTTTTCGAGTTTCCATTTTGCTTATTCAGAACCCATAAGCTATTGCGTTTGATCGGGATGATTGCAAGGATTCGCTCCACAGCTTTCCCTAAGGCACCGGTATGAAGAGGGCCGGCCTAGGTTAGTTTAACGGGTGTACTGTTTCTGCGGATATCTATATCTATACCTGTATGTATACATATATACACATATGTACATAGATTTATAGGGCTTATGTGTGAAGGCTTAAGGAGAAACATCTAGGTCAGGTAAAAAATCCGAACTTATCACCCTGCATGTCAAGTCCTATGGTCTCATTGCTACGATCGATGAAATCGATGCTTCGTATTATATCCTAAGCCAGCTACAGTCTAAACTCCTAGTACCCCCCTTACTAACCCCCATAATACTCCGCAGTATATTCCCTTATGTAACCCCTGTAAGAAGCCCCATAGTACCTCCCAACATAATCTTCTATGTAACCCCTTGCAAGGAGTTTGGATTATAAGTCGCTCCCTAGAACCAAACCTCAAGTAGGGGTCCCCCACCAACCATATCATCAACACCACATCTTCCTGTGCTCGGAGTTTAGATTGTAGATCAAACGATGAGAAACGCTCTGGCCGACCGTCCTGAAATAGGCGCCCCTCTTTGCACCCTAAACCCTACCTGAACCCTGAAAGATGGGTTTACGGCTATTATTTTACATGCTTTTTGGGGTTTAGGTATACCCAATTACTGTACCTACATCCACATCCCAAGCTGCCAATCAAAACGCATGTCTTACTTATTATTTCCCACTAGCGAAGAAAGGCCAAAAAGACACCTGCAGGGGCTGCTGCCTTTTAGAGCAAATCTTGTTTTTAGGATTCCATGTCAGCTATAGTCTAAACTCCCTTCAAGGGGCTATGAAGGAGACTCTATTGAGCAGCATTGTGGGGGTTATTAAGGGGGATACTAGGAGTGTAGACTATAGCTCATGTCACCTTAACCCCAAGTGTCCAAGGACCCAAATAATAGGGTTTTTTAGGCCCCAGATACCATTACCATTACAACATTTAGGCCCTAAAACCCCCTTATTTGGGTCTTTGGACTCTTAGGGTAAGGAAGGCAAGTAAGTTACAACTCCCATACGCGCGCGAGATGACCCTCAAAACGCCGAACGCGTTTCGGCCGTGGCCCTTGCGGACCACACATCTACTATGTGTCTTCATCTAATGCACTTCTAGAGAGCCTCCAAGTTGGGGTTGTTGTCGTGTGCTTTACAGCGGAACTCAAAATGCAGGCGCAGCTGTTTGCATCCAGAGCCTCCTCCCCAGACCACTTAAAGAAACCTCAGAAATGGACCACTGCAGAATGCCATAGTTACCGCGGTGTAAAAGTGGGGTTGTTTCGGGGAGTTCCATTTCGAGAAGTAGGGTTTATATGTGGCTTGAAGAGAATCCCTACAAGGAGCGGCCCCCTAGTTACATAAGTATATTCATAAGTCCTATAACTACAACTTATGGAACTTATAACCATATCTAGCCCAACTTACAACCCAACTTGTAACTAGGGGGCCCCTCCTTGTACCTAAACCCCCAACCCTCAACTCGCAACTCTTCTAGCCTTCAACTAGCCCCAAACCCTCCACCTTGGATTCCTAAAACAGGTTTAGGGCTTAGGGTTTAGGATCTAAATCCTACCCAAAGCGTAAATTCTTAAATCCGGTCCAAGTATTCAAAAAGCATATGGGGATTCATGATAGTACGGTCATGAGTCCCTATAAGGAGGGCCCCTGGTTGCATAACTCTATTTGTATAGTAGGGTTCTTAGTACCCATCTCGTCGGAACAGAAATATTTTGGGTAAGTCCCATATGCTTTTCCAGGACCTAGACTACGGTTCTATTATACCCAAATCCCTAGTACTTCACAACTGAGCAGTGGACCTTTAGGACTGTATAGACTTCACGGTGCAAGGAAGATGCCGCATACCAATATCGATGGCAGCTTGCGCGCAATGCCAGTCAGAGAATTACCAGGACTCGGCAGAGGGTTTTGGGTTTAGGGCTCGGCTTGTAGGGCATGCACGGATCCGAAGACCACACATTGTCCCCATCGTAACACCCCCCCCCCCCTCCCAACGGCTTGTTTTGGCCTCACCTGGGGTGTTAGTATAGGATCCTACTGTTGATGCTACAACTCTTGCATGATCTTAGTTCATTTCAACCTCCACGATTGAACCTGCGTTTCGGAGTTCCCTCCCTTGATGAAAAGGGAATCCTCTGCGAAGCGCCTGGTGTCCCGCCCCTGCCCAAAACCGTGGCCGGTCTGCTCGAGGGGGTGAAGATTCATATCTGTGATTTGTTGGTGCCACGCTGGATTTAATTGCGCCTGATCACGAGTGGGAGTTTCCGTGTACCTTGGTCTCCAAGTCGGTGAAAAGATTCAAGTCACGCATGGATTGGTTCCTTCGCAGCGAAGGAATTGGACACTCAGGGTAATGGAGGACTTTTTAAGTGTCAACCTTAAAATGTGATCCCTAAGGCCTAAACCCTAAACCCTATATATACCCCAACCGTAAACCCTGTAGCTTATGAACCCTAAGATCCAAACCCCTACACCCCTAAAACCCCAAACCCCAAACCCCCAAAACTCCTGACTCGAAACATGCTCTACTCAAAGCTGGAGAAGAACTTCTCTGTTTCGGTGCAAGTGAAAGCTCCCCCGACTCACTGCCTGCCAGCATTCAGGTTTGAGGTTTAGGGTTTGGGGTTTGGTATTTAGGGTGCGGGGTTTAGGATTTAGGTCTTAGGGTTTTGGGTTTACAGTCTGGGTTTTAGGATTGAGGGTTTTGAATTCAGGGCTTAGGGCTTAGGATGTAGTGTATGCATCAGCCTCTTGGAGACACTTCCTGTAGTTTCACCCCATGTGGGAGGATGCTGAAAGTATGGTCATTTGGGGGGTTCCTTTTTGTTGGGTCCTCTGTATGATTTATAATTCGGCCCGAAAAAATTAGGGCACCTTTAAAAACCTACCTTATGTGTTGCTGCTAACGCTGACCAGTAAGGTTCAAACCTCCAACTCGTGTAGAGAGCGCCCGTTAGACCTGAGCACGCTTACAAGTCGCTTGTTGTTTGGAATTCTTGCTGGTTCTCAGTGGAGAAGAAAGAAATATGTTATGCAGGGATCATGTATGGATTGTATTCCCGTTTTCCTTCTTCAGAATCTGGTCTTGCAGTGGGATACCGTCTAATGGCACAAGGAATTCGAGGTAGTTATCGTAAGTCTCAACGGCCTATACTAAACGAAGGTTGAGTCCCAGTCATACAAATGGATCTGTAACCAGGGTAGCTTTCACTCATGGAATATACCTTAAAGCCGAAACCCTAAACCCTAAACGTTTAAACCTGTAATGCTAGACCCCAAGCCCTAAGCCCTGATCTCAGGGTCCAGATTTTAGGGTTATAGGGTTTATGGTCAAAGGATAGCTGAGAGATTGGCTTCGACTTTCTGTGCTGAAGGGCTTACGCTTCAGGATTTAGCATGTGAGCTGGGTCTACACTCCTAGTATCCCCCCTCAATAAGCCTTATAGCACTCCGCTATATAAGCCCATATATCACCCGCTATAAGGAGTTTAGACTACAGCTCATGTGGTGTTCGGCACTGTAGCCAAGAGGGTCCAAGTGCCCGAGTAGCGGGGCTTCTGGCTCCAGATGTGATAATGTGAATGGTGTTTAGTACCTCTAGTACATCAAAACCGTAAAACCTAAACCTTCAACCCTAAATCCTAAACCCTAACCATGATCTTTGGGTTCTCGGACTCTTGATGTTCACGTCTGGCTTAGAATAGCCGGCTTTGGCGCTTCAGCAGCTTTTTCCTCAATTGCCCATCAGCAGGGTTTAGCGACTGTTTAGGGTCAAGGGTTTAGGGCTTAGGGTTAAGGAAGTCCTCACCTAGGGCGGTTCTGAAAACGCGGTCTTTTCTGCATACTGCAACCCCAAGAGGCAGCTGACATCATGCATGCAGGATGTACCAGGTTTCCAGAGCATGTAGAGCTACCAAAGCCAGGTTTCCTAACTAGGGAGACCCCAATATGGACCCCAATACACTAGAACCCTTCCTCCTATGGGGATATAAAGGGTACCCTTAATCTTGGGAAACCTCCATGTGGGAACCTGTCTCCCCCTTTGCTTTTATTTCCCCACTTCGTGGGCTGTAATCACTAAACCCTAAACCCTAAACTGTAATCTAGGAAGTTTCAGGGTAAGCTCTTCGAAGGCCTTGGGGGGCTCTTCACAAGGCTTTCAGGAGACCTTCAGGGAAATTTAGGGGAGGCCTCTCTCGTGTCGAAGTGCAGAAGATCGCCGGGTCTTGCCATATTACAACCAGCTGGGAGTGCAAAAACATTGGTCCCGTTCCAGAAATCCTCCATAAGAAGGATGCTAGTGCTTCGGACTATGCAAGGGGGGTGCCATGCTTGGAAGTCCCCATCCACTGGTTTAGGGTTCAGGTAGGGAAAACACAAGTTAGAACCAGGCCCTTAAATCGCTTCCCGTAGTCTCCTATTGTTGCTACATTGATACGGTGGATCAGGGACGGCTGACATCCCAAGTGTACCGTGACTTTTTGCGGTAGAGGGTATATAAGGGGGTGCCAAGATTTCCTCCATCCACAGGAACACTCGTGCTTCCGAACGTGCCTATCCAGTTTCACTGAGCCCTATACACCCGTTATCATCCCAATTGTCCATACGGTTTTCCATTTGCTTGTCCATTTAGTTCCATAAACGTTGCTGCTAAGGAACTTGAACTAAGTTATTGTAGTAAGGAAACCCTACTACATACACATATTATATTAAGGTAGTCTACGTTCCTGAACAGCGAGCTAGTTTTTGGTTATGGTAAATAAGTCCAATTCAAGTCTAAGCTCCTGCGAGGATCAATGTGATGAGGGCCATGGCCTCAGACCAACCGAGGTGAGTGAAGGCTAACGGTTAAGGATCTAAGGTCTAGCGCTTAGGGTCTTATTTGAACCCTTTTACGATAAAACACTGAACCCAAAACCTTAAAACCTTAATCCCAAACCCAAGCAGTACTTGGGTTGAAGGCTTTGAGCTTTGGCGCGCGGAGCAGGGTTTGCAAACACATGAGTTCTGCATTTGAAGGAGGGGTGCCTTTAACAAGGGGAGTTGACCAACGTGTTCAAGCGTGATCTCCAGATTGGGGTTACACAAAAACTAGCTCTGAAGTATACTTTCTTTCTTGAACCCCAAACCCAAATCCCAAAACCCTGAAGGGCCAGAGAACCCACAACCCTAAATTTCTGAAGCTCAGCCAGAGGCTTATCCTCCCCCAAAGTAGCATGGAACCCTGAAGAGGGGTCTTATGTAGACTACTATGGTATAGGGTTAAGGGTGTGGATTGCTATCCTTTTGCGACGGGCCTTTTTTTTATGTTAGTCTGGGGCAGGCTTGGATGTGGGAAACAAAATCTCAAATCTTAGGCCTGGGTCGAAAGTAGGGAGATTATCCAGTGTTGGAAAGGGAGCATATTGGGTTAGGGTTTAGGATTTAGGGTTAGGCGCGGGCTTCATAGGGTTTACGGCCATTACCCCAGTCATGGAAGTCGGAAAATGAAATTGGAACTGGGCTTACATAGGGCTTCACAGTCTTGAGATTACATCGGAGTTGGGGGTTGATTTAGAAGCCTTTTGCGGAATTGACTGCGGCTCATGTGGTCTAGAAGGGAAAACATCAGGAAACAGATGTTCTATGATGCCTTCTTTGGGAACAGGCATCTTGATGAATTACCAGTACGCCTGCAAGATTGGTTGGGGTTCTGCGTCACAATGTGCTGTGATAGGGTTTAGGGTTGAGGGTTGCAGAGGCAAGGCTGTACAAGCCCCATGTGAGCTGCAGTCTAAACTCCTAGTATCCCCCTTAATAACCCCTAATTATAGTAGTCTCCTATATAATCCCCTATATAAACCCCCCCTGTAGCTCATGTATCCTTCAATGCCCTTGGAACCAGCACCCATGAATAACACGGTGGCCAAGGAAGGACCTCCTAAGGATTTCGGGTTTAGGGTCTAGGGTTACGCATATCTGTGTGGTCGCTGCTTAGAAAAACATTGACCCAAACTGCATACCTAAGCCTTCTGAACTCAGGTTTTGTACTATACTTGCTCAACAGCTCTAATTCTGCAAGTACTTCTTTCTCTGGACCCCAATGTCTATGAATCGTACCTATTTCCCGGAAGTTTATTGTCAGGATCTCGAAAGTAGATTCCCTTAAGGGTTCCTAGAGGATTCCCCATGAGTAGTATACTTTACCATATCGGGAGGTACACTGATCCTGCAAGGATTCTGGGTTTGGGCGGTTTGGAGCCCTCAGGTGTGGGCATTGCAGAATTATCTCCATCAAGGGATTTGGGTTTAACTCTAAAGCGTAGGGTTACAAGCTAAGCCCTGACACATGTTCCATAAGAAGCATGAAGGCAAAGGCCACATCCCCCCCCAAAAAAAAATGCGGCCTAAGTCCCAAACTGCAAGACGAACGGTTTTGAGGCTTCAGTGATCCAAGTGTCTAAAGTCCGAGTATCCCCCTTTATAACGCCCTATAATACTGCCCTACATAGAAATCCCCTCTACAAACCCCTAAGAGTTCAGACTGTAAACCCTAAACCCTATATAACAAAAGCGTTGGACTATAGTACATACAGTATGATGGTCGATTTTCTCAAGTTCCTCAACATCAACGCAGCTCAAGGATACTGTGTCCAAATCTCTGCTGGTGCGGATGCAGACCACTCTGAACCCGGTAACGCCTGTGCCCCAGTTAGTTAAGGCTTCAGGGTCTAGGGTTCCGGGCTGTTGTCTGAACCCAGACCCCTGCGAGGGTCTAGAATGGTAGCCTATACTGTTTTTTTTGGCTGATTTGTAGATCCTTGTGTCTGGGAATGGGTGGTCCCAACAGACACCCTAATTTAGTATAATCCTTATTCTAGGGACCCCAGAAAAGGACCCCTAATTCATGGACACCCGCCCATGTTTCAGTTTGGAGCTTCGTGTTTGTTTTTGTTGTTTTTCAGGTGTTAGGGTTTAGGGCTTGAACAGGAGTATACAAGACGCATGAGCAACAGCCGATACATTATGAAAGGGGTTGGGGCTTAGGGTTTGGGGTTTAGGACCTAGATATTCCTGGTACAGGCATAATATGCTGTAGTATAACACACTTCCCTAAATCCTGTGATGGCATATCATTGTAGCTTCAATGCACTCCCCCAACCGTATGCATAACTGTAGTATCAGGCCAGCCTGATCTGAATCATTTGGTCCCTGCATTACACAGCTCATGCTTGAATCCCATCTCTATCTGCAGGCACCCTAAACCCTAGACCCTAGACCCACCAGCCCCCTAAACCGGGTTACTGGGGAACCTAGTCTCTCAGCGAGAGTTGAACACATCTCTAAAAACTGCTGTGGCTGGAAGCTCCCGGAACACGACTTGGAAGTTCTGCTTTTTGTGGCGGAAAAACCAACAAGATTTTCTGCGATTTAGAAATCTAAAAACCAGCCGAAGATGCAATTTCTGATCAGAGAGGATTTAGAGTTTATAGTAACATGCAGTAAGGACCAGAAGTCTCAAGCCCATGTTATTATCGGAAAAACTGAGAAGGGATGTGGATTTTTCTCCCCTAAACCCTAAACCCTCCCTAATGAGGGACCAACTCTTGAGTCTTTGCGCATGCTCGAAGAGAGCCGGAACATCAAATCTGCCAAAGAATCTCATGCTTGGGGCCCCAAGACCCAAACTCCAGGCCCTAAACTCCAAACCACAAAAGACCAAATCCCTAAAAGGACCCCATGAAGTTCAAAAGAAGACGGACATTTGGGTAGCGGCCCCTGAACTCAGCCCGCAAACCCTAAACTGTACGCCCTCAAAATCAAACCTTACTTTCAACCCCAACACCTAAACCCTATACCCTGAACCTTAAGCCCTAAAACTTGAACCCTAAATCCCCGAACCCTAAGCCCTAAACTTTATGCCTCAAACTCTAAACCCTCAAGCAATAAAAACCTCAAACTCTACACCCCAACCCCAGACGATACAAGGTTCAACAGCAGCGCCTTTACCATCACTATTGGCAAGACGACGAACCTAAGCTCGGTGTGTCCTGGCTTTGTGAAAATTTGGGGGTTAGGATTTGTTTAGGGTTCACGGGTAAGTTGTGCCCATTGTCCTTAACCCTAAATCCCAAGCCCAAAGCAGCCCACTCGGTTACAAGTTTAGAGCACTCGGTTCCGGCTTACAGTTCTTGGCTTTTGCGTTGATAACCTGAGCGGTCATAATTAGGAGCTTATCATGGGCTTAGGTTTAGGGTTTGTATAGGGTTTAGGGTTATATACTCCTCCCCATACTACCCCCCGGGTGTCCCCTCGATTTTAATTATTTGAAGTCGATTAACATTGATTCAGGGGATACCCAGACGGTGGTATGTTCAGGCTAGTAGAGGGACCCACGGGTATATTAGGGGTAGTAGATGGACCCATGACGTTAAAGTCCGAGTTAAAAACAAGATCATCCGAACGTCCGAGGTTCAGCACCCAAAGCCCTAGGCCCTAAACCCCTAAACCGGCCCTAAACCCTAATTCAAGGTGCAGGGTTTTGCCTGTTGGCCTGTTCTCAAAGCTCACTTACTTATGCATTAGGTTCCTAGGTTGTAGTTCACTGTCTTACATAAAAAAGTTCAGTGTCTAGTGTGCAGGGCCCTAGGTTGCAGTTCACTTCTGTATATGGCACCCTGAACAGTATCCCGTTTCATGGGCCTTTTAAGGCCAGAATTTTGTAAAGCTTGAATATAATAGTCCTTATATAATCAGTCCCGATTCCCTATCTTCTACGACACTCATAGGCTCCCAGCTAACCGCCTGCAACACCCACCCAAAGACAGCAGAAGTGCAACTACTTGAGAGGAGCACTGAAAGCAAGGTTTGTTAAGAGTATACTGGGTTGCTGTTAAGGAACTTAAATTAAGTTACCATAATCGGTATATATAGTAAATAATACTGTAGGGTTTCCCCAATATAGTAACTTACTCTAAGTTCCTTAACAGCAACCCAGTATAGGGCTGATGTTTTGAGGAGGTACTGGGGGAGTGTCGAGGTTGGTAAATCCATAAACGGCACAGGTTTACCAGCACAGCTCCCTTTACGGAGCCGTTTTCGGGAGATCTTCTTAGTTTTAAAAGCAATCCATGAACATCCGCACAAACTTGTCCAAAGTCCAAGTCCCAAACCCTCGCCCTAAACCCTAAAACCTCAATCCTAAACCCTAATCTCTCAACCCTAAACCCTAAAACCCTGAACAACGACACATGTGAGGATGCCACAGTTTGTTTTCCCGGCCGCCTTCCAAGTACCACCAGACAGCCAGGAACTTAATCTTGCCCAGGGTTTGGGGTTTAGAGTCTGCCAACTACTACAATATGAATGGGTTTTGGTATCTGAATCTAAGGCTCTATGATCAGGGGCTTGAAATCTTACCCTGAGGGTCCAAGTACTGCCAAGTACTATGGCATGATCGGTTTTCGGTATCTACGGCTCTATTATTTGGGTACTTAGACGGGCCCCATTACTGCCAAATACTATGGTATGACTGGTTTTTTGGCATCTAAAGCCCTATCATTGGGGTACTCGGACCCTTAGGGATTGTGCCCAGGGACTTGATAAGGCACCCTCGATGGGACCCTGTTGCTGATGGGTACTGCGTAGGAATATGGGGAGTGGATAAGGCCCCGCAAGGGAAAGGGTTTTGGGGTCGCGACTAAATTCCGACCGTGGAACAATGCTTCCGGTTGGTAGGGAGTGCTCAGAGGGGTCCCCAGTTTGGTTATAACTCGGGTTAGAAGTTCCGTGATTTGTAGTGATAGGACTAATAACTATACTCACGCATGTAACCAAGGAGCTCCTCCCTTCAGAGGAATGGATCCCTATAGTAGCCCGCATAAGTCCCAAGTGTACTCTGTATGTACAAGCTGCAATAGTTCTCTCCGTACCGTTCCTTCATGCCAAAGAAACTTGAGGGCTGGAGACTGCACTCCCATGTACTTCCTGTTTCGGGGCTTTGTAGCTTCGAGTATCTTATGTCATGTTTCCTTCGAACTCTATGAGGGCCACTGACAAGGAACTGCACTGCAACGTCTAGATAAGTTTTGACTTCCAGGTTTGGAGGTTTGTAGTTCAAGTTGTGTGATCCAACCCTAAACCGCGACCCAGGCATGCTTAGTGCAAATGGCGATAATTTGATGTGTATCTTCCATGGTCCCGCAGTACGAAGACCTCAAATCATGAACGTGGCAGAACAGAAGGGAAGCAAGGGTTTTTTAATCATGGGCATTCATCCTGCTATTGGACATCCGTTGCCCTACGACACCTTCTGCTTCGCTGCTTCGCGAGAAGAAGCGCGCCATGTTTCATCTGCTTCAATGTTCAGCCCTAAACCCTAAACCCAGTCCATCCGTTACGGGTCTGAGCACGCAATGGTGATGTGAGCTGCGGATTGAATTTGGGTTGGGGGGCACTTAGAGCGGATATATAGGGGCGTACAGGGGGCTCTATTTCAGGAACATATTTGAACTTCAGTCCAGGGCTCATGTACTTTCGTTGTCTTGTGGGCTTGGCGTCAGGGATTAGGTTGAATTACTTGCCCAGGGGTGCATACGTTTGTGCTTGACATCTTTGAAGCAGCTAGTAATGGCCCCCTTTCAGCTTACATGTTTGATTGGGGCGATAAATCCTAAACAAAGCGAACAAAGCGTTTGAATTAGGCTGTCCCCGCCTAGTATCCCTTGAGTGTTTTATGTTGCACTCCCTTCAGAGTCTCAAGGCCGAATCTCAAACAACTTAGAGTCTAGGATTTAGAGTGGAATTAATCATGAAATAACATGCCTTAAGGCATTGCCCAGTTATTCAGGCCCCTGCAATCTATTCTCCTCGACCCAGAATATGCCTTTCAGTGTCAACCGTAGCACCCCAACCACCCCGCGAAGACCATGTCCCTAAAAGGTCTCCTACGATGGCCCCCAAACCCGTACTTCCTGAAGCCCTTGCTGGCATGCTCTCGGGGTCCAAGTACCCAATATTCATATACCTTCCAAAAACCTGTGCTACCTTACTTTACTAGTACCGAAACTCCAAGTACCTAATTATTGAGTACATAGACCTTTAGGCATTGAGCGTACGGGAAAGCCTGTGACTGAGGTCGGGACACGCCCACGCCAAGCAACCCATTCACGCGCTGCTTGACACATAAGGGCAGATGGATTTAGGTCAGGGTTGAGGTTTAGGATTTGGGGTTTGGGAAGGCTTTTGCGGCTTATGGCTACGGTTATTTAGCTCAGCAAGTTTTGCAGCACTGGGATGCCCGTAAGAGATTTTGGCATGACTGGAATTACAAAAGGATGATTGAGGTCTGCATGCAGGATCTTGATTAGGCTATATTGTTAAAGCCCAGCTCCCTAGTAAGAAGCATGCCCGAGATAGTACCATTATATAATTACAGACGTATACATATGGGCAAGATGTGTGTATGCAAGCACATATACGCACATGTACATATACTATCTGGGGGTGGGTGGGCAGCCTTTATTCGTGGATAAATGCAGAGTCCGGTAGAACGGCGGAAATGTGTTGGGGCAGCATCTGTCTATTGCTGCCTGGAGCCCATCACAAAACTAACATGCAACCTCAAAAGAGGGCCTTACAAAGATTACCCGGACCCTGACAGTACTTAGGAAGAACTAGCATGTTTGACATTTCTTGGAGCGTTCGGCGCTATTCTATTGCCTACTGTTGATGAGAGGTATTATTTGTGAAGCGCGGGAGTTGAAGAACCTTGGATTGGAGATGGCTTAAGGGTTTAGGGTTAAGAGTTTAGGGCATTGTAGGGTTTAGAGCAACAGGCAAAGATTTGTTGCCAACAAGTTGATCATGACTTAACACACGCCTGCCTTGAATATCCCCCTTCAATGTTCTGTATGAGCAAGTGCCTGGTTACGTTTGCTGAAGGGGCCCCACTTCCCGGGTAAGAATTTGATGGTTCTTCGTCCCAGAAGAGCCTCTAGCAAGTTCATAAGATTTAGGGTTATAATGTTTGCCGGTCGAGGATGTGGAGACTTAAGCTGTCGCCCCTCACGATGCCAAGCCGTACGCCCAGAATGTAACCTGTAAACCACAAAACACCTGAACTCGTTTGTCCAACAATCTGGCGGCATTCGCTTTCCTCTGTGCTGCAGGATGTTCCGAAAGAAGCCCTAAACTCCTAAACCCTAATTTCACAAAACCCCCAAACCCTCAACACCCTAAAAACCCTAAACCCTCTAAAATCCCTAAACCCTAAATCCGCGAACTCTAAAGCCTTAAAGCCCTAAACCCTGAGAGTCTAAGGTTAGAAGTATGGGCCCCTAATATGGGACTTAGGACTTTTAGGGAGATTCTGGGGGACCCTCAAGGCTACATATAGGGTATATAGTAAGTATATAAGGATCCCAGGGTCTGGGGCCCATGGTTTCAACCCGAAACCCTAAACCCTATCAGCTATTAACCCTAAACCCTAAATCCTGAACCCTAAGCCCCAACCCTAAACCCTAAACCCTAACCTACTTAAGGGGGACTAGAGGCTTCGCCTTCCTTTACATCGAGTACTGGCGCAACATCTACGACTGGTCCGACAGCCGGGGTCCTGGTAGACTCTCAGGGTCCAAGTACTCAAATGAGCTATAATCTAAACTCCTTAAAGGGTGTTCTATAGGGGAGGGAGGGAAGTGTTATAGTTACAAGGGTTATTAAGGGGGATACTAGGGGTTTAGACCATGGCTCTCAAATAAGGATCCAGTCTTTAGAGCCCCAAAGATACAAAGTTTTAGGGTTTGGGATTAGGGTTCGGAGTTTAGAGAGTAGGGTTTAAGTTTTAGGGTTCAGATACCTAATCTAGTGACTGGGGTATATGTTTTTCGAAGGTATATGAATATTGATGTGAATATTGAATACACGGACCCTTTGAAATAGGGGCCTGTGTTTTGGTTGGGGAGTGGGGGAGGACCCTGGAGGGTTTAGGGTTTAGGCAAGTTTCCCAACCAAGAAGCTGCTCATGAAAAGGCCCTTGGAATTAAGACTTTCGAGGGAGCACGATTTGTGAGGGTACTAGATTGTTTTCGTGGGGAATGGTTTCAAGGAAGTATAATCCCTAGAAAAAGGGTCTCCATGTCGTCCCAAACGTATATAAGAGAAATCCAGCATCCTAAACCTTAAACTGGAATAAGGGAACATATTACACAAGGATTATGTGGGGATTCTATTCCCTGGTTCCATTTTGGATATTCTCCTTCTTGGACAACAAGAATAGGTAGAGTAACAGCCTCGAATCCATTTTCAAGAGCTGACCGGCATTTTTCAGATACATTTTGTGGTTCAGGTAGCTATAAAACATGCATGAAGAAGAGACACTGCTCCCAGGCAATCCGCCGTCCACTGAGAGCAAGCTAATCACTGTCCACGTTCTCAAGGCTCTTCAGGGTTTAAGGGGTTCCGGGTTAACGGTATTTTAAGGGTAGTTTAGGGTTTTCAGGCGTTCTGTCTGAGAGTGTGTAACTTCATGGTGTACCCTGGCGCCTGTGAGGTTCCTTTGTGGTTGTTTCTGGCTAAGGGATTATATGGGTGGTTGTCAAAATTATGGTCCCTTTTTGGGTACCCTAAATATTAGGGGCCGTATTATAATGGGGACCCAAAAAGGGACCATAATTTAGACAACCGCCCATATAGAATATACCGTCCAACATGGAACTACACATGAGCCCTACGTAACACCTGATACCCCTGCCCCTAGGCACCCTACAAATGCAGTAAATAGGGTATGAAACGCATTGGCAACTGTCAGGAGATCCCACGCCCATAGTTTATACTTACTAGAAGCATGAAGATTGGATGCTCTTGTGGAGCAAATAGAAATATACTTTCCCAAGAGACTTTACTAGTGTTACTATAACCCAAATCCCAACTTGATTGTTCGTGACTTGCAATCTTGGATACTTCACCCTAAACCCTGAATCCTAAACACGAAGCCGAAACACTTCGCTATTGGGGGCGTAGGTCTGTTGCAGGATTCCCCCGATTTGTCTTGCTAAGGTTGTGCTTCTGAGTTTTAAGATACATTGGTTCATGTATGTGCCATATTGGGACCATAGTCGGTAAATATATGGGTGGTTGTCAAAATTCTGGTCCCTTTTTGGGTACCCTAAAATATTAGGTGCAGTATTAGAGTAGGGATCCAAAAAGGGACCATCATTTTGACAACCACCCATATCAGGGGCACGACCCTGGCAACACTTTGATTTCAGGGAGCTAGGGTTGGTTTGCATCTTGTGTTTGAATTGTGGAATTTAAGGGGTGCTTGCGGTTGTTTTTTTTTCTACTGGGGCCTGGTTTAGGGTTAGGGTTGGTAAAGGAGCCCATCCGAACCGCCCTATAGATACAAGCCACAGCCATAGTACCCCCCCACTCCCCCCTAAGCTGGGTTGCTGTTAAGGAACTTAAACTAAGTTACCATAATGGGTATATATAGTAAGTAATAGGGTTTCCCCAACATAGTAAATCTAAGTTCCTTAACAGCAACCCAGTAAGCAGCAGCAAGTGTTTTGAGTTCATGGCTGGTAGGAGAGCATCCAGGTTCAGCATCTACAACTGGATGGGTTCAGGGTTTGGGGTTTTGGGGATTTATGGGGACAGGGTGCACGTTTTATGGTGACAGGATTCAGGTTGGATTTTATTAGGGCTTCGACTGGGCAAAGTACTACAGGCTCGTCTGGGCTCACCTTGAGTTTTGCTTACTACTGGGACCACCCAAAACCCTACACCCTGAAACCCTAAGCCCTAATCCCTAAACCGAAAATGTATCGTGGCTTCCCCTAATCCCTTATAAGCCCTGAACTCTAGTGTAGACCTGTGATTGATAAACCCCCTCCACTTAATAGGGATTATAATAGGAATCCAAATATTAAGGCCCTTGAAAAAAGTCGGTTTATTGATCATTGGTCTACATTATGCCCTAAACCAGCAAGTGGATGGAGCACTAGAGACAGCTTGGCGCTGAAGATAGGTTCAATTTGTTAAGGTTCAGGGCTTAGGGTTAGTGGAAGGCCTTGAAAAGGGCATTGCCTGCAAGGGTTTGGGATTTAGGGCTTAAGGTTTAAGGTTTAGGGGTTTTGGGTTCAAAGTTTAACCCAAACTGGAAGCTCCAGGTCTAGATCCTGCATCCCAAACCCCTCATATCTTTATATACCCCACCCTTCGAAGTCTGATCGGTGGGGCTTAAGATACGAAAGTCTCATTGATGGTGAAATCTGAAACTCCTCAACACATCGACATTCAGCGTCTAAGTATGTAGTGATCACACCTTTCTAGGGTTTGGGGTTTAGGGTACAATGACCCAAACCCAATCACGCGGTTAACAGGGCAGCACACTGGAACTGGACAACGAGAGCTCTGATGAGTGGATCCGGATCTATGCCGACACCAGCTTGTTCTCCAATGCCGGGTCCTCTCTGTGGGTGGGTTTAGGGTTTGGGGTTCAGGGATCTCGAGTTGAAGCGGTTTGGGCTTTTCATACTCCAACTATTTTCGCAGATATGAAGTAAAACTGTATCACCCTGGTGGTTGGTGTTTCAAAAGCAGAATGTAATCTTGCAAGGATCAACCACCAACACACCTGAGAGCGCTTCCCAGGTGTTTTGGGATATTGGTCTCACGCTTTCAGGTGCTTTTAACGTGTCATTCGGGATTTTCAAAACAACAGGGTTCTCTGCTAGAATTATGCTCTAATACGTTCTACTCTACAACGGGCGGTTCCCGAAAAAAGGCTGCCCCTTCAATTGAACAACTAAGCCCGAAACCTTTCATTATCGCTAGATCAGCCCACAAGCGCTTTTAATCACGCGGGTTTCTTGGGTACCCCGACCCTCAAAAGTATAGTTCCCGGGGTCGAGTGTACCAAATCCACTTGTCATTAAAGGGATGCCCTAAACGCCAAATACCCCCAAAGCCTAAACCATAAAGCCTTATAACCGTTTCAGACCAAGCAGGTGTAGGAGTTTCGATACATCATGTCTCTCTCCTGGTGAATCCCATAGTAAGGGTTATAGCATTGGAGGGTATAGAAGTAGGACTCCATTTTTTCCCGAAGCTTTCATTTATGTTTTCAGGTTTAAGACTAAGGAGTTACGTCTTTCAGGCTTATCAGTGTTTTGGATTTAGTGGTTCGGCCTTTGGGATTTTATGTTTTGGGGCTTCAAGTTTATAACGGCCACGGGCTTATCGCCGACGCTCAACCCTAACCTTTACCTGAGGGTGTTTTGGTGGTCCGGTAGACGGGCATGCTACAGTGCTATGCGCGCGGGCTGGTGTTAAGGTCTCCTAGTTTAAGCTTTCAGGGTTTTGGGCCCACCCCTCATCAAATACGGACGCTACATGATATAGACGCTTAAAAATGTGCAACACTGTCCCCATTCAAGCTTTATATAACTATGGTAAAATATGCCCCCCAAACCACATGTTAATTGATGAGGCCGCTACAGTGGCCCCCCGTTCCTCAGAGAACAATCCCCTATCTGACGTGCTCTTGAGGCTTAGCTGTTTGTAAGCCTAACACCTCCAACCTCAAACCCTGAAACCTCAACCCTAAGCCCTAAAGCCACATGAGCAGAGGACTGAAAGGTCTACCTAAACGCCTCAATCCATGAATATGCTTTGACTCGGAACCAGGCGTCATAGCATAGCTAGCTCACTTACATTGAGTCAGCATGGTGGGTAACCTTCGTATGCAGGATTTGGGTTTACCTAAACTCCAGAAGTATGTAAAATAATAGCCCTAAACCCAGAATAATGGCCATAAAGGCCAGTATTTTACATACCATTGGGGCACCATTGGGGCCCAGGTAGGGCTAGCTTATGGAACCCTGAATCCATAGAGTCCTAAACCCTAAACCCGAAAACCCTAAACCCTCAACCCTAAACCCTAAACCCTGAATCCGTAGAGTTGTTTTTTGGATACGTTCTGGCAGGAGCTGCTGACAAGGAGGGTACTTTGTTAGTCCCAGCCCCCTTTTTGGACCCGACTCTTACACTCATATGAGCTATAGTGTTTAGGGTTTAGGGTACATGAGCTATAGTCTAAACTCCTTACAGGGGGTTATAGGGGGATACTAGGAGTTTTAGACAATGGCTCATATGAGATTTATAGGGTCCTGTGGGGGGGAGGGGTTGGCGCTAATTCTCAGGATCATCCCTAGACTCAACACCCTAAACCCCTAAACCCTGAACCTAAATACATGTTCTCGGTGGATCCTTATCTGAATCCCCAAACCATGACCGGAGGTCGTCAAAAAAAATCCTCATATGATCCCAGTAAGATATCCTAAGGTCTCTGAGGTAGACCTGTTCTCAGAAACTCCACATCCCTAAGCCCTGAAACTCTAAACCCCAAGCCCTAAACCCCAAACCCTAAATCGTAAACCCCCAAACTCTAAACCCCTAAAACCTAAACCCCCAACTCTGAACCCCTAAAACCTAAACCCCCAACTCTAAACCCCACCCCGTAAACCATGAGGTCGTGTGTCTGTTTTGGGATCGCTTTGCGCCCGGCACGCCTGGTGGAGCATGGCCTGAGACCCAGGGCCGCCGGAGCCAGTAACTCACGTAAGTTATTTTGGAGATAGGGTTATGCAAAGTGTAGGGTTCAGGGTTTAGGGTTCAGGGTTTAGGGTTTAGGGTTTTAGGGTTTTGGGGTTTTAGGGTTTAGGGTTTAGGGTCAAAAGTTTGCTCGAGGGTACCTGAACCCCAAAAAGTATGTAGAATAATGGCCCTAAACCTTAACCCCTAAACCCGAAACTTTAGGGGTTTGAGGCTTTTGTCTTACCTATTTTTTGGGGCCAGCTGTCTGTGTCTGGGTGCTTGACCCAAAGGATCATAGGAACTTATAGGGTTTAGAGGGTTTAGGGGCTGTTTGTATATAATTGTAAACGCTAGCACGCGCCCGCCTCGGCTGGCGGGGCTTCCCACTTGTAGGAACATGTAATTAGAGATACAGGTATTTAAGTTGGGTATATGGATACAGTCATATGCCTAATACATACACAATAAAACCCTAGAAGTCCAACTGGGACGCGCAAGTAGGACCCAGGAAACCGGTTGGGAAAATGTTCGGGGCCAGCGTTCGGACCTTGGGTTTAAGGTTGCGTCTTGCGAGTTGATAGGCGTTCTTAGGGTTTGGGGATTTAGGGTTTAAGGTTTATGGATTAGGGCTTTAGGGCTTGGGGTTTGAGGCCTCAGGCTCTAGAGAAGTGGGGCTTGGAGGCATAGGAGT
>CAJNIZ010001352.1:0-28980 GCA_905231905.1 Symbiodinium pilosum | reverse complement strand
ATGAGCCATGATCTACACTCCTAGTATCCCCCTTAATAAGCCCCATAACACTCACCTATATAATCCCCGAAATGACCCCGTTTGAGGAGTTTAGACCTATAGCTCAAATGGAGTTTTAAGGTTTTGGGGGTCTTGGACTTGGGAGTTTCTGCCTGATCTTGGTGCCTTCGTTATAGTAGTTTCCATTTTCTTTTCCATTAACCCAATATAACCCCAATATAACCCTAATATTACCCCAGGTAGTACCTTCCATAAAACCCAGTCTTGCTTGTTTGCTCAGGCTGCCGCTGGCGCAATGAACCAAAAGTCCGTTGCAAGAGAAGCCTTGGACCAAACAAACAAAACGGAATCAAATGAGCTATAGTCTAAGCCCCTAGTATCCCCCTTAATAACCCCTATAGTAGTCCCCCATATGGTCCCCTATATGAGACTTTTTAAGGAGTTTAGACTACAGCTCAAATGAGGACAGTCTTGTACAAAACTGCCCTTGATAAATGTAAGTGAATTTGCATCAGGTGGGCAAAGGATTCTGCTCCCCTACCCAACCATAACGTCAGAGTTTGTAATCCCAGTAAGGACACGTTTTCGGTTTCAGGGTTTGGAGGATTTTTAGGCTAGGTTCCGCAATAACCCATTAATAAGGGTACCTGTTTTCTTAATGTTCAACTTTAATAAGGAGACCCCCAAAAAGAAAGGGTACTACCTGGGGTACCTAGTAGTAGTGGTTCACCCCTAAACCCTGAGCCCCAACCCCTAGAAACTCCTTGAAAACGAATCCTCAACCCTAAACCGTGAGCCCTAAACCCAAAACCCTTACCCCAAACCTTGACCCTTAAGCCCCAACCCCTGGAAATCCCTTTAAAGGAACCCTAAGCCCTGAACCCTAACCCTGACCCCCTGGATCCTGAATCCTAAACCCTAAACCCTGACTCCTACACCCTAAACCTTGAGCCCTAACCCCTAGAACCCCCTTTGAAGGAACCCTATACCCTAGACCCTGCACCCTAAACCCTAAATCTTAAACCCTAAACCCTGACCCCTAAACTCTGAATCCTGGAACCCTAAACCCTGAACCTGTAATATAGTACTTTCCGTTTTCTTTTCCGTATCCCTTAATAACCCCATAATTAATACACCCCATCCTGGAACCCTAAACCCTGAGCCCTATGTAATATAGTAGTTTCCATTTCCTTTTCCATTATCCCTTAATAACCCTATAGTTAATACACCCCATCCTGGAATCCTAAACCCTGAACCCTATGTAATATAGTAGTTTCCATTTCCTTTTCCATTATCCCTTAATTACCCCATAATTCATACACCCCATCCTGGAACCCTAAACCCTATGTAATATAATAGTTTCATGTAGTTTCCATTTTCTTTTCCATTATCCCTTAGTAACACCTTAATTCACATAATAATCCCCATCCTGGAACCCTCAACCCTGACCCCTGCTAAGCTGGCCTGAGGTCGCCGTCGAGCTCCGGGCGGCCTGCAGCCGGTGCCAGGAAGGCGGCCAGCTGGCCACCTGCCGCTTCAAGGACCCTGTAAAGGGGCAAATACAAAGGGTAGGGTTTAAGGTGTAAGGTTTAGGGTTTAGAGTGTAAGGTTTAGGGTTCAGGGTGTAAGGTTTAGGGTTTAGGGTGTAAGGTTTAGGGTTTAGGGTGTAAGGTTTAGGGTTTAGCGTGACCAGTTTTTCTTCTAAGGTTTTTGGAATCTGTGGAAAATAGTCAGGCTAGATAGATTTGGCATTGGATTGTCTTGTGGGAAAGAGAAATAAAGGCTGTTTTCTCCAACAGGTGTTCAGGTTGACGGAATATTACAGTTATTGCTGTGATTACTGTTATTGCTGCTATTGTTATGATCTTCATGTTGATTCTTATTTTTGACATTATTCGAAATACCCTTCTTTGGTGCCGCAAAGAATCCTGCGCTCCAAAAACAATCTACTTCCACCAACCTGGACACCCGGTGTCCAGGTTGCTGGCTTTAACCCATTTCAAGGCGAAACAATGTCAAAATGTCTTGAAAGTCCTGGGAGAGTTTTTTCTTTGTAGTGAGGCGCCACTGCGATTGTTTCCACCGGTCCAGGTTTCCGCCGACCTGGAATCCTGGTGACCAGGTTGCTGGCTTTAACTGGTTTGCTGTTAAGGAACTTAATTCAATTTACTATTTTGGGGACGTCATATTAATTACTATATATATATACACATTAACTTAATTGAAGTTTCTTAACAGCAATTCAGTTAACTCAGTTCCAGCAAGGTTTTCTGCGGCAAAGAAATTTCATCTTGCCACTACCCCCAAACCCCCCAAAAAAACGCAGTGGCAACAACCTGGACACCAGGTGTCCGGTTGGTGGGAATATTTTGTGGAGTAGGGGAGTTAGCGAGCCTGGATACCAGGTATCCAGGCTGCTGCATCTAGTTGGAGTGAAGTGCAAAAAAAAACGACGACCCAACGTTTCGATTGCCGGAGATTTTGCAGAACACTTCTAGGTACGCGACTCAGAGGAGATCTTGCACTCTCTTCACATGTATTATAAATTAGTATCGCTATGATGAATATATAAAGCACGGACGCAACATCCCAAACGCCACAACTCTGGCCACAAGAATTTAAGCGTTTTTTTTCTCCCTTTAGCGGTTGAGTAAGATTCAGGCTTGCATCTTGAGAGTTAGGGCCAGCTGGTGTTCAAGCGAAGGCGCCTACAAAATTTGGCTCTCAGAACGGCATCACAGCAGGGCTATACAAGGGACCTCACGTTAATACTACAGGCCTCCACCCCGTGCTTCTCCTAACATACAACGGAAATATCTTACCCGAAAGGTCCAAATACCCAATAGTTGGGTACTTGGGATTTGGGTACTACTTATTGTAGTACAGGTTTTAGGTGAGTATATGATTGATGATTGGGTACTTGGACTCTTAGCATTAGGAACTTATACATTCAGCGTAGGGGAATCTGCAGGCCTATATGTATTGGTTTTCTGCTTTGGCAAAAGGGGTAGCCGTCCCTAAGCCCTGAACCCGAAACCCTACATTATTGGACCTAAACCACAAAACCCTAAGCCCCTAGACCCCTAAACCCTAAACCCCAATCCACTAAACCCTAAACCCCTAAATGCAAGGCATTCTGGTGCAAGTCTCAGGGTTGCAGGTCATTTGAAGGGTTTAGGGCATCTGGAGCTTTATCTGCACCCCGAACCTCAACTCTCCAACAAACCAAGGCTGAACATCCCATAGTGCTGGACATTGCTTTTCCTATGGCTTCCCCTCCCCCCTGCACACGCACACACACGTCGGATAGGGTTCAGGGTTCAGGGTTTCAGGTCTAGGGGGCACCCTTAACCCCTAAACCCTAAACCCTGATTCCTGCCTGCAGAGTGCCCCATGGACACGAATCTCTGTGGATCCAGGCGTAGCTGTGCCGCATGCTTTCGGAGGATGCGGACCTGGGAGTTCCGGAGTTTTGGATTTATGTAAATATATATATATATAGGGTTTAGGGTTGAAAGAAATGGGGTTGGGATTAGAGTTTAGGGCTCAGGGTGCGTTTAAGGGGGCTGGGGGTTTAGGGGATTGGGGGGTTATGGGATGCGGGGGGTAGGGTTTAAGGGCTATAGGGATTGGGTGAAGACTTTCGGATTTATGAGGTTCTTTGAAGAAGCCTCGTAGCGGCCCTTAAGGGTACTCTAAACCCTAAACCGTAGCACATAGTAGGTATACAGCAATCTAAGAAGTCGGGGATTTCGTGGGATTGGGGTGGGGTTTGGGGGGCTTCAAAGATGTGAAGGGCTAAAGGGCGAGTTGGATGATTGAGGGTGGAAGGTAGCTATAGATCCCATCTTGCTTGAAATCCAGCTGGGAAAAGTACAGAACGGATTTTCTTGGCATAATCGGCAATTATCTTACACGTTCTTTCTTGAAGTTGTTGAACACATGGGCCCTAAACCCTAAACCCTAAATGGTAGTTTCCATTTTAACTTTCATTATCCCAATATAAACCCCATAGAACTCCTAAGCAGCGATCAGCCTTTGCAGGCGTATCAGACTTAGGGGTTTCCTAGAATGGGGGGGGGGGGACCTTTTTGGGAGTATCTATATCAAGGATTATAATATTTTGGGGTCTACATTAGGGTCCCCTTACTTTGGGAAACTACCACTTCAATCCACAGTGCAGCCGCAGCTCGTGAGCCCATTTTTTGGCACCACTTCTGCCATTGCATGGAGAGAGCTCTTCTGGGCCAAAATCCCAGGAACTGTAGCCTAAACTCCAAGTATCCCCCCTATTCACCCCTATAGCAATCCCCTATATAATCCCTCTTTAACGAGTTTGGATTGTAGCTCCTATGTCCCTGTCCCATTTTCAGACTGGACATTAGCATCAGGACTTCGAACTTTGGCGCGGTCACGAAGCCTGGTGGGACATGTAACCCTAAACCCTAAACTTTAGGCCCTAAACCCAAAACCCTAAGCCCTATTAAGGGGTGTGAAAGGTCTAAAGATGCTCCATTACTGCTGGCAAGGGCAGGCGTGAAGACACAACAGCACCCATGTAACTGCTACATAACCCTACACGGGTGTCGGGTTTGGGTGCCCCTATATAACCCCAATATAGCGCCATAAAACCCCAAAAGGGCCAATATCCACGGGAAGTTGTATGTTTTCAAAGCTACCCCTAAACCCTAATCTGTGTCCAGGAGCTTCCCAGTACCTTACATTGGGGTTACGGGGCCCCTAATGGCGGGTATTTAGCCTAGAAAAAAGGTCATTGGAGAGTCTAGGTTTGTGTACTTCCCGCTTTCTTTTCCATCATCCCTTTTTGAATCCTAAACCCTAAATCAGTAGATATCCTTGTATGACCCTGTATAAAATCCCCTAGGCCAAGATTGTTTACAGCAGAATGAAATCTTAAACCCATGCCAATTAAGCCCGAGGGCTCCAAGTAGGGCTTAGGGTTCAGGGGTTTCGGTTTAGGTTTTAGGGTTTAGGATTTGGGTTTACGTAGGGTGTAGGCTTTAGGATCTAGGATTTAGTGTCTCCAAGTGGCCTACTTTAGGGCGCAATGTAGGTATCATCTACAGTCTTAGAGCCCCAGGGTTATCACAGTCCCTTTCTCAACCCCTCTGACCCTAAACCCTAAACCCTAAACACGTAATGTTCCATTTGCTTCTCCCTTTGTTTCTCCATTGTTGGGGGCGGAGCCCCAGGCCAGCAACCCTAAACTCCCACCTAAACCCTAGAACCCTAAATCCTTAAACCCCTAGTCCCAAAGCCCTAAAGCCCTAAACCCCCACCCCCAGAGCCCTAAAACCCTAAAGCCCTAAATCCTAAACCCTTTAAAGAAAGGAGCCGGGGAGCAGCTGCACGGACGTCGCCTTCTGCAGCAGGCCAGGGGGAGTCCTGTCTGCGCTTAAGCTCTATGACCTTACATTGGCTCACATTGCGGCTCGCTCAGCTTAGAAGATGCCGTGGTCAAGACATCTGTGAATGCAAGTTGGGCAGCGGTCAGGCAGCGGTTTTCCAATTGATTGCGCCTCTCTGAGGCATGTGCAGCCGTGCCACAGCCGTACCACAGCCGTAGCGTATCTCACACCTGTATACATATATATATATATATGTGTATAAAAGGTGTGTTTATTACAATATATATATACACATAAATTTCGACAAACATTTATACGAATATGATATGATGTACATTCACTTTTCGGAAGATTGAGGCCGCTGTCCTGAAATGGAGGCAAAAAGTGCTTCTTATCGACTGGCGCCTTCAATTGGTTCTGCGCCGCTGTTGCGGCAGGAAAATACGTTGGTGATCTACGGCTGATCAATAGGCTGGGATGAGATTTTCCACCAGCCAGCTGGCGCGGACGCTCGGCTCTTCCGGCTCTTCCTGTGATGGAACCTCTTTGGCTTTGGCGGGTTTAACGCAACTTTGCATCTGCTTGTTCAGCTCAGCTGCCCATTGAGATTGCAGGTCTTGCACCTCCTTGAGTAAAGCGCTTGCCTTTTCACGTTGTTCGCCACATGCCAGTGTTGCCAGCTTTGCAGTCAGGAAGGCAACCTTGCCCTGCACTGCCTCCTTCGCATGCTCATCGATTCTCTCCATTCGGCAACGTGTCCGAGTTTGGTACACAGCACTGGAAATAAGATTCGTCACCCCTGCCAACAGCCATCCAGGTGGCCCTAGAAAAAGCCAAGGAAGCGTCCCGACCATGATGCTGCTTCGTGCAGTGTCTCCCTCCATCTGGCTCATCACTCCATCCGAAGCGTCCGCAATCGCTTTGCGCAGCCGCTTGAGACATTCCTCAGAGGCCTGTTTGCAATCGTTTTCAAGCTGGTCCAGTGCCTTGAGAATCTGCTCTAAGCCAAACTTGGCAAGGTGACCAACTCCCATCCAACTCACAACCTCCTCCTCAGAGCGCAGGCCACTAGCACAAGCTTGACTCGCCTGTTTGAGAAGCCGCTCTGTGGCATCAATGTCGGACGCGATTTTCTGCAACCTGCTGGCAAAGTGTTCAGCCATGTGCTCCCTTAAACTCTCTAACTCTTTTCGACGCTCTCCTGCCACCCTGGCAAGCTCCATGCACTTTTCGGTCTCATTCATCAGGAGCCTTATGCTGGTGCCAATCGCAGTTGTCACTCCCATGACTGCGATGCCAACAAGGACGCCGGCTGCAGCGCCCGCCAAGATACTACAAGCCTGAAACTTCATGGGGCCGAGCATGGACACGCACTGAAAGCCTGCAATGTACTCTGCCGCACTCTGGCCCACAATGGCTCCGGCTGGGGATGCCACAAGTTTACCCACCTTCATAGCCACGTCTTCCACTCTGCTGATCTCATGGTTGCACTCTGCACAAATCTTGCGGTACAGCTGTTCAAAGGCATAGGCACCAAGCCCAGCAGCAAGCCCTCCGGAGAGCGATCCAGCGTACGATGCATCGCCGACTCTGTGGCAGTAGTCCTTGAGCTCACCAGAAATGGCTTTCTTGGCATCCTCTGTGGTGACTACAAAGCCTGCTCGGAGCCCAGTCTCACCTTTATTGGTCCAGAACTTGAACACTTGCCCTTTCAGGCGCCCATGAGAAAACTTCCCGAAGTAGATATCTTTTCCCGGCGATGTGACGGGAGGGTTTGCTTCCCGGTCGAGGAAACGCCGGAAGAAGCTGTGGAGGATGTCCTGCACTTGTTTCGGGTCTCTCATGTCCACACCTGGAAAGTGCTGCTTTGCCTTTTGGCCCAGCAACATGTGATCAAGTGGATGGTCACCACTCGGATAGCCGGGGCCAAGTAAGACTTCGAAGAACTTCTCCAGCTGCCGCGTCTCTCGGACTTCTTTGCAGAGGCTGCGGAACGCCTGCTGAGTGGCTTCCACCAACTTGGAATCCGCAGGCATTGCTGTATGTTACGGTGGCCTTGACCGGAAATCGCCAACTCCTGCGAACTTCTAAGCTGAGCCAAAGAGTGTAGACATGTGTCCCCAATATGTGCTCAACAAGCCAGAATTCAACTAGCATCACCGCATGAATGAGGCTGACAAGCAATATTGTTGTTGTAGAACAATGGGTTGTGGGCTTAGGGTTTCAGAGTTGCCCCAGAGTGCTAGCGAATGGAACCCCATTTCTCGAAGCCGTGCAAAGGGTTCTGGTATGGTGTCAGGGGCATTCCCCAAGTAGGAATTCCCAAAGAGACCTTACTGGAGCTCTACTCAGCAAAGATTGCCACATGTCCTGGCATAGTACAAGGTGGCTTCCTCAGCTAAGGCAGCTTGGAGCAGAATTTTGCCGGGTATTCTACATGCTTGTGAGCTTGTGCGGTTCATGTCGCGAGATGCCCATATCCTGCATGATGTGCCCGTTTACTTTATCTTGCAGAGCTCGTCGCCGGTGCAGCCATGAAGTGGCCCAAGCTGCGCCAACGGGATACCAGCAGCAAACACCATCTAGAAACCTATAGAAAGCCGGATTCTTTCCTCACAAGTTACGTAAGCTCGCAGCTACTCATTCACAGTACTGCAAGCAATCGCACAGGACTTCCTGAGCAACCTACGCTCAAGTCCTGCAGAAATCGGTACTGCCTCGGCCACGCAGAGCTTTGGTTTCGCAACTGGGGGGTCGGTTGAGGTGTGGGGCTCTTGTCTTCGGTCTTGTGGTTCAGACTATAGGTTTATAGAGGAATTCTATAATGTTTGTAAAGGGTCTATAAACGTATTCTCCCCCCGGGGTCCTGAAACGTGACGAGAACGAGGTTCAAAAAGCAACGACACTTGTAAAGCAAAAAAGCAACGATCGTGATGGCGACCGTGCCGATCCGTGTGGCCGTTGGTAGTTTTGAACCGCGACACAAACATAAGGGGCAAAACGTGACGATGGCTACAAGGATGTTGGCTTGGAGGCGCCGAATAAAAGCGACGACAGTTAGAAGGATGGCGACCCCTAGGGGCTGTTCAGGGGGGAATACCATGGGAGCGGGGATGGCAAACCGAGAGCCGGGATCAAAATTTCCGCATACTACATGGGCCGAAATAATTACCAATATCATTTCGAAGTTCGTTTGAGGTACCATATACTAGAATCATACAAGGAATATGGAACCATAATATTGGTACTTCTCCCTAAGCCCTAAATAGTCGTTTCCATTTTCTTTTCCATTTTCCCTACACAACCCCAACATACTCCCTATAAACTACGCTATAATCCTAATTTCCATATTACCCTATATGATCCCAATAGGTAATTTTTTAGGCCCCTACATGACCGGCCCTGAAGCCCTCAACAAGCCCCTTTTCGGACCCAAAATGCGCCGCCATGTGCAGACATGGTGCACAGAGGCACAGGCCCAACCGAGGCTACACAGAAGCTGCCCTCAGTGACTGTGGTTTAGGCTTGAACGTTAGGATTGAGGGCTTTTGGGTCAGGCTTTCGTGGGGTGCTAAATCCCTCTGGAAACCATAACATAGCCCCAATATAACGCTAATATAAGGGGTTTCGAGGGCTTCAAGACATGGGGTCTGTATGGTTGGGGACTCAGATGAGCTCGGCTGCTTTTTGGAGTTTGGAGTTTGGAGCTTGGCGCTGTTGCAGGCTTGTGACTTAGATGTTTGGAAGTGTATTGGTGTGATGGTCTTTGGGGAAGCTGTTGGGTCAAGACTTTTTCTTGTTTCTAGCTGTGTGATTCCTTGCGGAGGTCCGCGTCAGAGGCTTCTGCGGGGCTGGAACAGACCTGGTCTGCAGCGCACATTTCAAATGGGTTCAGGTCAGTCTCAAGCCAAGGGCTACAACATTATTTCAACAGTTCCTTAGGGTCACACTGCAAGCAAAATGTAAGATAAATCCGAAGGGGATTACAGTGATTACAGGTGCATGGTTAACCCTAGCCCTGAAGCCTAGACCCTATCTACATGGAGGCTTGCCTCGGGTCTCGTTCGTTTGTTGAACCAATGCAGGGTCGCGATTTCGAGCAGGAACTTTCACATTCAGACCCCAAAAATTCAGGGTTTAGGGTTTGGGGTTTAGGGTTTGTTTAGGGTTTGGGAAGATCCCCTAACAGCATCCATGCTTGTGCGAATCCCTTTTGCTAAGCCCAAGGGACGCTGAAGGCCGGCCTACCTCTACCCGCTGGAAGCTTGCACCGGGCAGCAGTAAGTTGTCATTCTCCAAAATGGGGGCTTCTCAAAATTAGGGGTGCCTTTTCGGGGGGTCCCTATAAAAAAAGGATTATAATATGATGCGGTCTAGATTAGGGTCCCCTAAAGTAGAAGGTCCTAAAAGCCAAAACCTTCACCCCCCCCTCACACCCCCGACACTATATTTGCATGTATCAGCCCATGAACTTTTCTAAGCCTCCTCCCCTGCTCCGCGAAAAAACCCTAGCCTCATCCTGAAGCCGAAACCCTTAACTCTAAAACCGCCTAAAAGCCCAAACCCCAAAACCCTAAAACCTAAAACCCTACAACCCTAAACCCTGAAATCCCAAACAAAACTAGCCCGAGCGTCCGAAAGGGCCCGTTGTGAAGCCCTGGAAGGTCCCTCTCACCCAGGCACCGCCATGGATGTAAACGACGCACCTAGGATCTCACATGGTTTAGGGTTTAGGGTTTAGGTGGGGTTTCCCACACTTCGGGGTACATGATAAACAGATAAAACTTGAACTAGGTGGAACCCCCCACCCTGTGAGAGTGATCCGCTCCCCCCCCTCTCCCGGCCCCACTCTGTACCCGTGCTCTTTCTGTGCACCCCAACAGCGGAGGCGGGTGCGCGATGGCATTTCTAAATGATACATGTATCCCTCAACTTAAAAGAAGTTGAAAGAGTATGGACTTGTGGTAGATCATGGGGTTTCCCTATGACTAGTACAATAATGCTAACTTAAGTTCCTGAAAAGCAACCCAGATCCACGGAGCATTTCTGTAACCAACACCCTTTACCCTAAACCCTATGTTTTGATTCAATTTGGTGGTCCCTGCGCTTTGATTTTTGCTTGCTGGACCAAAGACAATCCGGTCATCCGGCCTTTTTTCCCGGCGGTTTAGGGTTTAGGCTTCAGTACATGCCACACCCGACTGTAGTACCTAAACTCTATCCTTTGGGCTTCAGATAGCCCAATGCGGAATATATCTACAGACTTCATGTAGAAGTGGAGCCAACGGGTACGTATGGACTACGGGGCGATATACAAGCTGAAAACGGCAGCTTACAAATACAATGTGGCGCTATGGAAGGATGTATAGATCAGGGGTTGGGATTAGGAATCTAGGCTTCTCAAAACCCTACACCCTATATTGTAGTTTCCCAAAATAGGGGGACCCCAGTATACTATAGTCTTTATTATGGGGACCCCCAAAAAAGTACCCATGATTTTGGGAAACACCCATTCTTAAAGCCCTAAACCCTATATAGCCTTATATCCCCCTTTAACATGTAACCCGAATTATGCCTTCAAATTTCTAGCTCCATAGACTCAGAGGCAGGCCTGAGACTCCAAGACCAGACTCATTAAACCCACAGGCCCTTGGATGATTCATAGCGTCCGGGATTCTATAGTGGTTATATAGGGATTATAGAGTATATATCGGGGTTGTATATAGGCAAAATGGACAAGACAATGACAACTACAGGGATTATAGGGATTATATAGAAGGTTATATGAGCCCTGGACTAAATTTGTAGTACATGCCTGAAGAGGTCACTCCCAAAACCCTATATAGTCTCCTATAGGTCCCCCCAACCTAAATTTAGTCCGTAGTTCATATAGGGGTCTATGGCCTTTGCAGGGTTTCCGGGGTTAGGGATATAGTTTGGAGCTAGGTATGGGGAAACCCCCAATAATGGCCAGGTTCCCCAGTAACCCCTTAATAACGGTACAATGTTTCCTACTGTGCAGCTTCCAAAGGGAGATCCCAAAACAAAATTGGGGAACAAGGGTACTGCTGGGGTGCCTAGCACTGTAGTCTCTAGCGCTGACTTTCCGCGAGCGGCTACCAGTATCCTGCTGATCTCAGATGGAACACGATTTAGAGGTTTCCAACTGAACCCCCGGTTGGTGCTGTGCGAGCTTAACGTCAGCACAAAAAAGCTCTGAATGCAGCGACCTCATACGGAAAGACCTCACACCCCAAAATCGGCCAACTCAGCAACCTAATGTGGTCCCTGTTGGCACATTATTCCAAGATTGCAACTTGATATTCCTGATTGAGGTTTCATTTAACAGCAAATACAACATGCATCCTACAATCACCCAGTATACTGACTGGGTCAGTACTTAAGCAGGAAACATGACCCTTCCCCCTAAACTGCATGACTCAAGCCTTCCCCTAAAGGGTCCAAGGACCCAAATCATAGGGTTTCAGGGCCCAAATACCATATTAATAATGGTCTTTGGCCCTAAAACCCTCTTGTTTGGGTCCTTGGACCCTTAGGGTTCCAAGAACACCGACAAAAAACCTCCTCTTTGCCAGCTGAAAGGCGGCCAGGGGCCCTCGCCTTCGGGGGGTTCCTAGGTTTCCTCTTGCAGGGTTTAGGTTTCAGTAGTTTAGTGGTTTAGGGCTTAAAGGGTGGTCTAGGGATATATGTACGGATGATGCTTAGGACTGCATAGAGGGCTCAGGGAATCTGTCACATCTGTGGGAATTAGGGGTCTCTCTGGTAGGAGTACCGGTAGCGTACATGAGGATTACTATATAACAGGGCATAGGGAGACCCCCAATTCTAGAAATAGCTTTCCAATTTACCTAGACCCTCCAACTACCCTCTACTTAGGCCTAAATATCCACTATTAGGGACTCTATAGTCCCAAAATGAGGCTACTAGGTACCCATTATAAAGGGCCTTATGACCCCCAATGAAGGGTTCTAGGAAGGTCCTGATAGAGAAAGAGACCAAGGCTTTGGGGCTTTGAAGGGGCTGAGGGTTTAGGGTTAAGGGTTTAGGGTTTAGGGTGCCCTGATTGGGGTTTCATGGAAGGCGTGGATTCTGGTATAGAGTAGTCTCCCCCTCAAGTAGATAGAATATGATGAGGTATATGGGGAACTTACTATAATATACCCAAAGCCATGTTTTATCTACTTAAGGGGGACTATATTCCCGCGCCTAGGGTTTAGGGCTTAAGGTTAAGCCCCGAACCCTAGACTTCTTATCCTAAACTCTTCCTAAACTCTTTGTGCTTTAGTAAAACTCTGACACCTGCCTGGCGCGTGGGACATCATGCAATTATGTATGGGCACGTTTCCCAAATGAAAGTAGCCTTAGGACTTTAGGGGTCTATGAGCCTATGAACATTACGGAGGGATTATTGGATCAGGACTTCATAGGGACTAAATAAACCCCAGGAGCTCCCAAATTCAAGACACAACCCTGAAACCAAACCCTAAAACCTGAACCCTAAACCCTAAAGGGTTTAGGGTTTAGGGGTTTCGGGTTTAGGGCCTAAACCCCCAAACCATAAACCACAAAACCTACACCGTGGAAGGCCGAGAGCCTGCTGGGAGTTGAAGATCCAGCGACAGATCGACTTCCTCAGCCAGGGTTCAGGGTTGAGATTTTTGAGGTTTACGGTGACAGGGAGCCTGCAAATAGCTATTGAAGAAATGTATCCCCTATTATAATATAGGAGTTTCCATTTCCGTTTCCATTATCCCAATATACTCCCAATATAACCCTAGTATAATCCCTATATGAACCCTATATAATCCCTATAATCCCTGTAGTTTCTATTTTCTTTTCCATTATCCCGATATAATCCCAATACAGCCTTAATACAACCCCAATATAACCCCAATATAACCCTAATAAAATCCCAATAATTTGTTCATTAAACTTAGAACCTCGACCTGCAAGTAAGACTTTGGGAGTATTTTCTACACAGCTCACCATTTGCTGGACCCCAGAAGTAGGTAAGATAACCGCCCAACAAAAGCCTAAACCCCATCATCCTACAGATTTTTGGGAGATTCAGGTTGGGGTGCGGTCAGGTGAGATAACTCCAGAGGGACCCCTATGTCCACTGTTAAGGGTCCCTTAACAAGGCTAGTATAGACAGCAGCCCAAATGTACTTAGAAAGCTTCTGAGGTCTAAAGTCTACTCCTCAAGCTTGGGCATTCGTCATCTTGGATCCCTTAATCCCTCAACAATCATGCCAAAATCACGTTCCGAAGCCCAAGCCAGGCCCCTCCAACTACCCGCGATTTAGGCCTAGTAAAAGCCCTATAACACCAATTAAGGGTACCAGGAGGGTCCTGGCAAAGAGGTTAACTATTATGGCCCCTGTAAGCGCTGACCCGAAGATGTGTTCTCTGCAACGTCTAAACTTGCAAGCAGATCGTGCATTTGCTCATGAAATCTTCTGGAGCTACGCGGACCCCCGAGAAGGATCACCCTAAACCCCAAGACCCTTAACCCAAAATGTCCCAATTACTGCACCCGTCCCCAACTACCCTCAAACTACCCTCCCTGGATGATGCCATCACGATTATTCCCTGCTAAGAAGCAACAAGCTTAAGGCCCTGACATCAAATACTCTCAATATCTTGTAACATACAACATTTGGGAGTATTCTATTTTAGGAAGGGTGGGGGCGTTTAATACTCGAGGGAGGGGATCAATGGGGCCTGTGGGCAGGTTAAGCCATGATCACATCAATTTCACCTTGGGAGAGTCTTCATCAAGTCAGCCTACTAGATTACCTGAGTAGCGTTTTTGGGGGGAAGCCCAGTAAGATTATATCGCTTCTATAAAATACTATACCCCAAAAAGGAGGATATAATCCTACTCTATATTGGGTACCATAGTATTATTCTCAGACGTCAGTCGGTTATCTCAGTCAGGCGTCGAGCACTTTGGTTCCCTCAAGAGAATAGGCTAGAATAGACTAAAAGCGGCTAATGATTGGGTACCATAGTATCCTCAAAAAAACACCCCTCACCTTGGGAGCAAAGTAGTGAAGAACAATGGTGATTTAGCGTTTAGGATTCTCAAGCCATTCCTACAGTATTCATAAGGGGGACCCTTATAATTTCTTCATACGAACTACCACTAATATGCTGCATATAATTCAGGGACATGGTTCCATGGTAAAGACTTTATTAGAGACTATACTGAGCTACAAGACGGCCCTTAACGGCTCCTTGGAACCCTAACATTGACAGCAACTCACATCCCTAAGCTCTCTGAGGGTAGCCATGCGATTTAGGGTTTGAGGTTTTGGGGTTTGGGGGCGCAGGGTTTAAGAATGAATTTGTAAAACCTAAACCCTAGAACTGAAAGCCCTAAACTTGCGGCGACATGAGCCTTTTTGAAGGCTGGGCGGGTCTATGCACTGTCTGACTTTCGAGCCAAGCTGCCGCGCCCTGTGCTGTCTTGGCCTGTAGCAGCCAATCAAGAGATCAAGCTTGGAGTAGCGCTATGTAGAGTTTGGAGCTGCGGGTTCGGGGCTTATAGGATTCGGGGATTAGGGTTGAGGGGCTCATTTTAAGCTTTTTACGGTTGAGGTAGGTGAAGTGCTTCTGAGAGTTTAGTGGAAAATCAACTGGAAAAGGACATGCATGACAGGAAAACTGGAGGTATATGGTAGTTTCTCACAACGAGTTGCCCCCAGTATAGACCCTAATGCTACAATCCTCCTTGCCGGCACCCTTCACCGATTCCAGGAAAAACCCAAGAGAGTGCGTTTTTGTGGTGGTTAAACCCAGTAAGATCATATTCCTGATACAAAATACTAAACCCAAAAGGAGGATAGAATCTTACTCTATATTGGGTACCATAATATGCCCAAATCAAATATTACTCAAAAAGCTGGTTTGCAGGGCTTCTGGTTCATGATGCAGCGCTGTGAGCTCATACGGGCTGGGTCATGCTAATAGTGGTACAGAAGGAATATAGTAGGACCCTAATAGAGTGACTATCACAGTGTGGGGGGTCCTCCTAAGTCCTGCTTTAGGCTTTAGAGAGCGCCTGTAACCCCAAGTACCTACAGCTTCGCGGCGTATACCTAAACAGGGTGACTTAGAATAATTTCAATTCCCAATTTAAGGCCATTTTGGTACAGTTCCCGGGAAAAACATCATTTAGGGTGAGGTCGGTTGAGGTCGCTTTAAACTTCACAACTAAAAAAGGCAACGTCTATTTCTACTAACCTGGGTTTTTGTTGAAGTGCCGCTAAAAATGATCATTTTACATCTATATTGGGCGCAGGTATACATAAAAATGTGAAATGCTGTTCCCCTAAACCCAAAACCCTAAAGCGGAAGCCCTAAACCCCAAAGAACCCAGTAACCTGTAGATGATTGGTCAAGCCCAAAAAAGGTCTGGACCTTGCTGAGGGGTAAGCTCGGCGACTCGAAGTCACCAGGGTTTAGGATTTTGCGTTTGGGGCTTTGGGGTTTAGGGTTAATATTTAGGGTTTAGGGTTTGGGGTTTAATGATTAGGGTTTAGGGTTTTGGGCTTGTTGTTTAGGGTTTAGGGTTTAGGGTTTTGGGTTTAATGTGTAGGGTTTAGGGGAAACCTGGTACTCATACGTACCGATGCTCAAAGGGAGGGTGGGGCAGTGGCTTGTTATAGCGATAGCAAAATTCCACGACCCTCCAACTACCCTCTTCAGGCCTAAGTAGCCACTGTTGGGGCCCCATGACCCCAACTAAGGCTTCGAGGAGGGTTCTAGTAGTCACCTAGCACAGTACCTGCAATTTAGGGACTATAACTTGCAACAGCGTTCCTTGCATGCTGCTCAAAGACTCTTTTTTACTGATTCCAGGCCCGAACGTGTACCTCTACGAGGAACTGCTTCTGAGTTCCCCCTCCAAAGGCGCCAATGCGCGAGAAGAATCGTCGCAGATGGACGTCTTCTCTCAGTCTCGGGATCTCTTGAAAGGGAAAGATGGGTAATGAAATTCAAAGATTAGTTGAAAGACTCTGAGGTCCCGACCACGTATCCGAGGATCTTCCCGGTCTTTGTTGCTCGCACCGGGCCATTTTCAACGCGGACCTCCATGACTTTGGCCAATGGCCTTCTGTCAACCACCACGAACCTAGGTTTTTCTTCTTTAGGCGTATAACCCGCGGTAACCCGCAAGGCTCTTTCGATGGTCTCGGGGAGGCCGTTCCTCGGTATGTCAGATTTTTATGGAAGTCTAAGTGAGAAACAATCTGAGCTAGCCACTCCCACTTGTGCGCGAACGGGGTCTGAGTCAAGAATATTCTGAGTTTGAATGTTGTGATTGCATTGAAGTATGAGTGCCGGGCCTTGAAATCCACGAGGGTCATAGGCGCCATATTCGAGTTCGGGCCGGGTAATTACAAGAAAGAGTGCTTGAGCAGGAGATTGCTATTGAGGATCCAAAGTTCAAAACTACTTTCAAATCAAGCTCCGAAGTTCAAACCCTTGGAAAAAACCCTTGGTCCTACAGAGCCTGGGATCTCCGAAATCAAGATTTATTCCGAATTACCTGCCTTTTACAAAACCTTTGAGAGTGGAGGTCTGTTGCGGCAGAGTTCACGGGGGTTCTCCCCGCTTTTTTTTCTAGAAAGAGGACAAGGGCGAGGACACAAACACCGAAATTGTGCCGCACGTTCGGGCTTTGAGTGCGGAGCCCGATCGGGAAACCAAAACTCAACTCAGCAAGAGCTTCACTGTTGAGTTGGGCCCCTTCCGCTAGAAGGTAATAATTTGCTCCTCTGGTTCGGGGCGTCCCCAATTACTCCTGCGCTTCGAGTTAAGCACCTGCATGTGAGTTAAGCCGCAAACATCCTCTCTCAATTGACACCTGTTTAGAGTTTAGGGTTCACTGCAATGCGTACTGCAACCCCCCAAAAAACTCAAGCTCCCGACGCAATGCACCTGATACTACAAAACTCCTGCTATAATTCCTTGTGAGTAGGGTGCCTGCTGTCCTGCGGAAATCTTGAACCAAATTCCGGACCGACCCTACCCTCTAAACCCTGGACCCTAAACCCTAGAGCCTGAGCCCTAAATCCTGAACTCTAAACCCTAGACCCTGAACCCCAAACCCTGGAAAACCCAAAACCCTGGTCTGCTTCAGCTCCAGTGCACACCTTGGCGTACACGAGGCTCGGAAACTGCCCTCCACTCGCCTCAGGCTCAAGGGGCTTAGGTTTTAGGATTTAGGGTTTAGGATCTAGGGTTTAGGGCTTTGAGGTTTAGGGCTTAATTACTGTAAAGTTTAAGGTTTTAGGTTTAGGGTCCAAGGCTTAAGACTTACGAAATTGTCCAGGCTGTGTATGTCTGAAGGTTGCTCATGGATGCGTGGAGTGTTTTGGTTTGGGGTTTAGGGTCTGTACGTTTTGCAAGGGTTGGACCTTCCTCTCAGACTCATATGACATCATATGACTAAGGTCAAAACTGAAGTCCGCCATTTGGCCCCCAGCATGCGAGCTTCAACTTGTCCAGAAATCCACACCCACAAAAAAAATCACTTTCAACGCGCCTCCTGCATGCAAGGAGGTTGACTCCAGTCTGGTCTCTTCTTTCCCGGCATGACAATTCTTAGGGGTCTGTAGTATTAGCGGGAACCAACAGGCGAACCATGATGCGGACAAGTATCCATATGCGATCTAGAGAGTTCTAGCCATAGGCCTTCGTGGATGTTTACCAAGCGACAATGGGACAGTCAGCCCCTAAACGCAAACCCTGAATAGGATTTCATGATGGGTGACATGGGCAATGCTCCGCCTTGCACAGGGAGAGGGGTTTTGTCTCCAGGCTGGCTTTGGTGGTGGCTTGTGGTCTGCAAAGGCTCTGTGCTCGCGACGGTGTCTTTTGATTCTCCTTGCCTGAGCCTCGCTGCCGGGCGTGCTTCGTGTTTGGGGTGTGATGAGCGTCCTGCTGGTGATCGAAGGTCATCAATCGGCTCGACGGCCCGCTGATTCCGTTCCGCCTTGGGCCCTGCGGGGGATGAAGGCTGCGCTGCCCATTGCGGGCCTTCGCCGCGACAACGCGCACTAGGAGGGACTATACAACGCTACAAGACAGACCCCTATGTCCACCTGTAATGGTCCCTTAACAATCCTTATTATGTTGACAGTAACTCATTTATTTTCTAGGTACGTCTTCAACCGGACAGCAGTCGTGGTGGGCAGGAAGCTGGACATGTAGGCGCCTAAAGCATTAGAAGTGGGGTTGGGGGTGAATATCATACAACGGCCATGTCAAGGTTGCAAAAGCACAATGGTTAATTGTTCAGGGTTCTGCGTTGCCTGAACACCACAAAAGGTGTAAAGTAATCGCCGTTTGGGCTGTTTTAGGGGTATGGGGCCGTTAATCTACGTACTCTTGGGGTCCAGGAACCCAAAACCCTAATACCAACAAGGCCCCTTTTTCTCCCGCACGCCCCTGTCCAAACCTTACTTCAACCATGTGCGGTGTTTAGGGTTTAGGGTCCAATCCCCGGAGGCAACCCTGAACGCAGTTTTGGGGCTCCATGTACCTATAGCTTTAAGGAGCCATACCTGGCACTGAAGCGGTTTAAACTGAACTGTAGGAAAAAGGAGCCAGAGGTAAACCCCAACAGAACCACCTTACCCCATAAAATCTATATGAAGCCCAGAGAGAAGCCTATATGACGCCCTATACACCCTGTCTTAAGCCCCCAACCTTCACATGTAGTCCGAACTTGAAAAAGGCCGCTCAAGGACACTCCACAACCTCAAGGTCCTGGATTTAGGGCTTGGGCCGTACGGTTTGGAAACACCCCCTGTTTTGATGACCAGTCTAGGGGTAAGGGCTTGCGATGGCTTAGGCTTCCCAAACTCATAGAACACCGGGTGTACGGGTTTAGGGCAGGGTTTAGCGGTTTTAGGGCTTAGGGTGCGGGGTAACATGATGCTATCATCTTACATACTTTGAGGGTCCAGGTCCCAAGTAGCTCTTATGCGAGACCCTGGGATATTACCCCCTAAACCCTAAGCACTAAACCCTAAACGGTTATAACTCAAGGTTGGCCCCAAAAAGCCAAACCCCTAAACGTTAATTCCTCAGAATCCTAGGCCCTGACCCCTGACCCGTACGGAATCAAACACCAACCCTAAACCCTAAATCCCGAAGCCCAAACACCTACACCCAAAACCCTAAACCCTGAACCCCAAAACCCTAAACCCCCAAACACCTAAGCCCTAAAACCTAAGCCCTTACGCCCTAAACTCCTCAGCCAAGCCACTGTGGGACGGCAATCCGCCAAAGGGCTACGATTTCGAAGCAGGAACCTGTTGGCAGCTTGAGCATCAAGGTAGGCTTAGGGTGTAGGGTTTGGGGATTTAGGGTTTAGGGCCTAGGGTATGAAACACTACTGTCTCATTTAAAGCTGTATATAATGTAGTAATATCCGAATGAACTAAAAGAGACTATCAGATGTCAGTGATGTTGCCCTACCTACCAGTACCCTCCAACTATCCTCTATGTAGACCTCTTAATATCCACTAGAGGAAAGCCCAAAAACCCTAACTCTAATCCCTAAACCCTAAATAGTAGTTTACATCTTCTTTTCCATTCTACTTATATAAGGCCTATATACCCCCCATAAGCCCGAAACCCTATAAACCCTAGGGCTCCTGGGCTTCTGGTAGTGATTTGAGTAGTGTTTTTTTGGTGGTTGAACCTAGTATGATAATATCCCTTATATAAAATGTTATACCCAAAAGGAGGATAGAATCTTACTCTATATTGTGTACCATATAGTATCCCTAAATAAATACTACTCATTTATTGTTTAGGGTTTGGGATCTACAGTGATGCATCAGGATTTACCGAGGTTCAAGCCAGACCTGGGGGATGCGCAGAGTAGACGCTCAAAGTGTAGGGGTTCAAGGGTTCAGGGTTTAGGGTCCAGGGTATATATAGGGTTCAGGGTTTAGGGTGCAGGGTTTAGGGTTTGGAGCTTAGGAGCTAAAACTCCTAAGTCCTAAATCTCCAAATTGGGAAGCTGTACTGTAACCCCAAATACCTACAGCTCAGTAGTAATTATCGCTTCATTAGTGGGTACAAGCCATAAAACTGTATGTAGTTGGTGTTACAGGTTTACTAGGAGCCCATTACTTGACACCCGGGGGGGGGGGGTTCGTAAAAAAGCGAGGAGTGGAAAAGAACATCGACATCATGTTTGCCCTGCCCAAACTAAGGGAAAAACTCAACAAGGCACCTATTAAGACTCCTCTAGCTATAAGGGCTTCCGATGTGGGTTTTGGAGAGGGTACGGGACCCGACTCAGGAAATCAGGAAAGAAGGCTTGAAAGAGAGAAAGACTCTACGTACCTCCGTTGGAACCCTAAACCCTAAATAGTAGTTCACATATGGTCCTCTTTAAAGTTCCTATTGGGACCATATAGAAGTTTCGGTTTAAGGTTCAACTTTTAGGGAATCCCGGAAAATCCTCAAGAAGAACCCCTGATCCTCCCAGAACCCCTATATGAGCCATAGTCTAAACTCCTAGTATCCCCCTCAATAACCCCTATCGTAGTCCCCTATGGAATCCCCCTTTAAGGAGTTTAGACTATGGCTCATATGGGGTGGTCAAAAAAATGCGGTCCCTGTTTGGGCTCCATAATTCGCAAGGGACGCAAAACCAAACACTACCCGTTTTAAAAGGACCGTCGTCTGCGTAGGTTCCTCTTTGAACTTCAAAGCCCTGAGCCTCAACGCCTAAAGCCTTCCCCCAAAAAATCCGCAGGGTTTAGGGCTTGGGGTGCTTCATCCACCAATTCCTCAAACCACTTAAGGGTTCAGGGAATTGCCCAAGATCCAAATCCTGGTCTCCCCCGGAGCCCTACAACTCCCTGAACCCCACGAAAACCCAAAATGCACCACCCCCCCAGAAAACCCTAAACCCTAGATAACCCACTATAGTAGTTTCCATTTTCTTTGCCATTCCTCCATCCCCAACTAACAAACAACCCCCCCGCCCCCCTGCAAAGCCTTCCAGCATCTGTCGGGAGGACGCATTTGGGTCCGTGGCCTTTACCATCTGCACAGGCCTCGCATGTAGGTTTTCAGGTTGAGGGCTGCGCACGCCTCACACTTTCAGGGACCTTCAAGGCACTCAGGAATGCTATAGGGGCGAGATAGGACTTTAACCGGTCTTTCAGGGTTGTGTGTCAAGGGTATATGCAACTATACACACAAAATGTAGGGGCTTAACCCTGAACCCTAAACTATATACCCTACACCCAATAGGGGCTTCAGTGTTCGGGGAAGTTGAGGTTCAGGGCTTTAGCGGTTCAGAGATTTCGGGGGTTAAGACTTGTAGGGTTAAAGCTCTTAATTTCCGAACGTTGGGCTCCTGTGACGGGGATTTAGAGGTGCTAGGTGCAAGTTTAGGGTTGCTGTCAAGGAACTTAAACTCAGTTACCATAATGGGTATATACAATAATTCATAAGGTTTCCCCAGTATAGTAACTTAAATTAAGTTCCTTAACAGCCACCCAGAAGTTTAGCTTTCAAGGTCCTTCCTAGAAGGGCTCCTACTAGGGCCTTGGAAAGTTTGCTCGAGTGGTTCTAGCAATTGCTAAAGGCCTGTAGACCCTAATCTCGTAGCCGTGCGAAGCCCCTAAACCCAAAACCCTTAAACCCTAAACCCCAAACCCCCCAACCTCTAACCCTAAACCCCTATTGCCCAAGCCCTAGACCCCTACACCCTGAACCCTAGCTGTAGGAAGATGGAACCGCCGGCAATAGCCAGGAAGCCACGCCTTCAACACTGAAAAGAAAAATTCGGATTAGGGGTTTAGGGGTTTAGGGCTTATAGGATTTAGGGTTTCAGGCTTAAGGTTTAAGGTATGGAGCTTAGGCATGTTCAGGGTAAAGGCTTTAAGGGTTTAGGGGTTGGGGTTTAGGTTTAAGGCGCGTCTAGGGTTTAGGGTTTGGGGCTTCGGGGATGCTTAGGGTTTAGATTTTGGAGCTTAGGGCTCGCGGTTCAGGACTTAAGGTTTAGGTGTTGGGGTTTAGGGCCCTTGTAGCCACCCCAAACCACAATCCTCGTAAAGCCCAAGCCATCCGATTCCTCTCAGAAAGCAGGCCTACAAAGAGCTTTTACAAACCAAAGGCTCTCAAAACCTCTCCCTAAACCTTACCAACCCCTATGTGATCCAAGTTTCCATTTCGTGCTCCGTGCTTTCCCCAGTGACTCCCTTATCCCTAAACCCTAAAGGCCTCTAAGCCCTTGCCCTCAGAGCCTGAAACCTTCAACAGCGTGCCTGGACCTCCCAAATCCCTGAACCCTATACCCTGAACCCTGTACCCTACACCCTGTACCCTAAACCCTAAACCCTATTCTCTAACGCGAAACGGAAGGGGTTCGCTGGAAGATCCATGTGGGCTTTATGTTATGCAGTGCGAAGGGTACAGAAACTACTGCGTTTCGCACTGTACTTTGCTTGCAGGGGCAAGTGTGCTCAAGGAACGGAGGGTGATGACTACGCCAAATGTTCTAAAATTCCACGCGCAACCTTGATTGAAGATGAGAATGTTGCACGCTTTAGGAGTCAAAAAGCGCAAAAAAGCATGGTTTTGGCACGCTGCGAATAAGAAGTGTTATGTCGCACACTCAGAAAGTGCGCAGGTGCCTGGCCAGATTTAGGCCTTGTTCAAAAGTACTGCGTTATACAGGTCGAAAAGGGTGTAGCACATGGAACACAGCGGTGATAGTCTGGCTTTTCCTGTGTTCGCGCGATCCGAAGCTGTACATGAGGTGCATGTTGTGCCACTACATGCGGTGTTTTTGCATCAGGGCTCCGGGAAAGGACCCAGACTTTGTCCCACTTGGCGCAATGTTTCTGGTACTTGGATGCACCTGCATACGAACCTTCTTATGGCTTGGGCATGGTTGGTCTGGAAATGGGATGCTCTCGAACATGAACGTTGATATAGTTTGGGCATGGATGTTCTGGTAATGGGATACTCTGAAAGATGAACGTGTTCATGGCTTTGGCATGGATGCTTTGGGAATTGAACGCTCTCGAACATGAATGCGGTGTTTTTGCATAAGGGTTCCCAAAATACTGCATTTTACAGCTTAAGATGGCTGCAGCTGAAGAGACCGTAATTATCCCCCCCCGCACCCCGCCCCGCCAAACTTCCAAGCCGAGCCAAACTTGACGCTGTGGATGAGACCTGGGCCGTGGAAGAACCTTAGGCGTTGGGCGCACTCCAAACCCTAAATCACCCTTTCAAGTAATCCCTTCATACTATTACTAAACATCCCCCACCCTTAAACATGTTAGGGGTGGAAAGGGGGGTTTACTATCATTAGCTACACAGGAACGCCACAAAATCTGAACCCTAAACCGTATCCGTATATGTTCCTATACATAAAAATAAATCTCCATTAGTCTTTGGAGCCCTTTCAAGCAGAGCCCCGGAAGGAAATCCCCTACCCTAAACCTAAACTCCTAAACCCTAAACCCCTAAACCCTGGATGCCTAAGTCCTAAACCCTATACCCCGAACCCTGAACCCTAAACCCATAAAATCCTAAACCCTAAACTCATCAACCCCTAAACCCTTAAACCCTACACCCTCAAACTCCCTAAAACCTGGGGGTCGAAGAGCCTGGCAGCAGTGCGTGGGATGCCACGTGGCCTCGCGCCCGCAAAGCCATCGCGCACCTTCCGGGAACTTGGTTTTAACAGGGTTTAGGGTTTATATAGGGATAATGGAAAATGGAAACTACTATTTAGGGTTTAGTGTTGAGGGTTAACACAAAAAGAAGATCCTTTAGACGGATTCAAAAGGAGGCATAGGGATATGCAGAGGGCTTATCCGTTAAGCTCTAAAGTTTGGGGATCAGGGCTTGGAGCTGAGGCTTCTGGGGTTATGGGGATATGTAGTAGGAGTTTATATTATATATTGTATATTTTGTTCTACAGCTATACAGGTTCTAAAGGCTGAAGGGCTATGTTCCAATAGGTGTTGGGATAAAGGGTCAACTGGGGAATTAGCTTCGCGCTCATGTTTACGAATTTAGGTTTAGGGTTTTGAGTTTGGGGGTGATAAGGTTTAAGGGACGAATGGTTGGGGATTGAGGTTTTGGGGCTAGGCCCAAACCCCCAAACCCTAAACCTAATGCCTGAACTTTCAAACCCTAAACCCCTATCTCTAAACCCCTTGGGGATGAAAGTTTGGGGATATGAAGGTGTGGCGGGTAGAGTGGAGGGATTTGAGGCTTATAGGGCTCAGAGTTATACGGTTTAGGGTTTCCGGGTCTCAAAAATAGATAGCCCTTAGAACACGAGGAGAAGATGGGGTCTTTACGGGTATCATAGGGTCCCCATTAGAATTTTGATGGGATCGCATGATTCTGAGGTCCCCTTTAAGGTTTCTATTGGGATCATCTAGAAGTTTCGGTTTAGGGTCTAAGGTTTAGGGAATCCCCAAAAACCCTCAAGAAGAACCCGTTTGCTGCTTCCAGAATCCCTTTATATCCCTAGGCTCGGGCCCTGGTCGGGACCTGCGAGAGCTCCCCAGCTGTGCCCTCACTATGCGCAACCAGGAAATCCTAAAGTTGTTTCGCTCCAGCGCTGCGGGGGGCCTCCACCAACGGTCTAAAGGAACCTACGCCCTAAACCCCAAACCTAGCTCCAATTCCTGTTGCCTCCTTAACTTTCTCTCCTCCTCCTCCTCCTTGCCGAAGGTCGCTCTGGCGGGCCCAGACTATAGTAAAAATAGGTTGTTTCTAATAGTAACTTAGGGTTAGACGATTACACAACTTAGAAAATAGTTCCCAAGGAGACTACCTTATTTACTGGGGTCCCCTTTTTGAAGGAAACGACCGCATGTTCCTCAGAAGGTCAGAGCCTCTGGTGGTGGACAAGTCCACCCTGTTGCTGACGCAGGGTGTAGGGTTTAGGGTCCCTCCTCAGAAACTCCCCATGTAATCATGCAAATAAGTAGCCATTTCATTTCTGCTTTTCCATTCAAATCCCCCTTACTAGAGGGACTAAAACCTAAACCCCCAAACCCATGTCAATCTACATATCCGCTATACCCCGCATAAAGCCCCTTCTAGCAGACACATGAACGTGGAAATGTGGCGAGTTTCCATGAATAGAGGGAAACAAACATAGACAACAATATGTTATACTGCGCATTACCCCGCGGAAGTGGCCCCTAGTCTATGGAAACCATGATTTGCGGTTTCTGTGTGGTGTCCGGACTAGCTGTCAATTTGGTACCTGTGTGCGCCGTCGCTTCCCTAGTTTCGGGGTATGTGTGGTGTGTCGTTGTTGTTGTTTTCCAATCAAAAACCCTCCGTCACGAATCCAACGTCCATCCCTTATGAATCTCCTACGACCGATCAAAAGACCACGCGACATAAAACCCTTTGCATTTTCAGTTTCAATGTCATGTTCCAGTTGCATGTCCATGTCATGTGTTTCTCAATGACCCCTACGCCCTAAGCCCGAATTCAAAACCCTAAACCGTAATCTCAAAACCCAAAACCATAAAACGTAATCTCTAGCCTCTAAGCCGAAATGAGGTTTGCGTCGCAGTTTTCTACAAGGTTCCTAAAAGGGACAGAGGGGTAGCTCTGTGGGTTTCCCTAAAGGTCCAAGTACCCAATAATCATATGCTTACCCTAAACCCTCAACTCCCAATTTCTGTCAAGGCGCAACGGTCCTTGCGGTGAGCGACCTGCGAACGCCATGATTTGGTGTCTTGGCGGGGTGTCTTTTGAGACTCTTTAAAGAGGGTTTAGGCTTTAGGTACCTTTCGGAAGCCTTCAAAGAGCCTACATAGGAAACGTGAGGAGAAAATGTATGTGTACCTTTGGTTCAGAGCTTAGCGTTCGGAGTCAATGATCTGAGGCATTGGGGCTTTGGGGTACCTGTCAGGACTTTTTGCGAGGGCTGTGGGAACAGACTATGAGGTCGAGGAATGAGTCTTGGATGAGCCCATTGACACGAAACCTTTTTTAAAGAAACAGCTCAGGATGGTGGTCCTGAGTAAGCCCACCAACTCTTCTATACGTCGCCGGTGTCCGTCCATACAGAAACCTTGTAAAGGCTGATCCGCGCCGCTCCCTCTCCCTTCTGCTCTAGGAAGAAGGCTGTATCCATCTCCAGCCATCAGAAACAGCAGCGCCAACCATGAATCACATCCGGGTGGGACAATCAGCTCTCCAAGTGACAGCCATTGCGATTATCTTTGCCTTCCCCCTGTCGGGACGCTCTCGGGTGAAAGTCTCTTCCGCCCCGTCCAGGCTATTTCGGATTTAGGGTAAAGGGCTTCGGAAAACAAGCTCAAAACCGGGAGATGGCACAGACATGTGATCGTGTATGGAGCCTCAACGCCAGGTTGCAAGTTCCCGAACCAGTATATAATTTGGCACCAAAAACATCTAGTCCCTTCATACTATAAAAAAAAAAACCCTTCACCCCTAATATTCAACGCTCCCCGTGAGAGACCTTGTATTCGGCGATTCGCGATTAGAGGTGATTAGTACAAAGGGATTGCACAGCAACCCCGTAAACCCCAAGCCAAAAGCCCTAAACCTTAACCCTTCATCCCCACACCCAGAATCCTAAACCTGAAAACTTATCCCTAAACCCTTTCAACCCTAAACCTTTTTGGACGCCACAATTTGCGTATCCCATCTGAGACCTAGGGATTGCATAGCAACCCTGTTGGGGTTTCGTTTAGGATGTTAGGATGTTAAGGGTTTAAGGTTGAGGGTTTCAGGGTTAAGGCCTTGGGGGTTTAGGCCTTAGGGGTTTAGGGTTTGCGGTTTACTTTCTTTTGGGGATTAAGGCTTTAGGGTTAAGGAAAGGACATGCTATTTAGACACCAGGCCTCCTAGTCTAAGCCTCGAATCATCTTGTCGGCGGCTGTGGAAGGGGGATCTAAACCTCAAGCCCTAGCTGCTCCCTCAAGGTTTGGTTCTTGACTATGGTAGTTTCCCAAAAGAAGGGGACCCCAATATAGACCCTCAAATACTATAGTCCTTATTATAGGAACCCCCAAAGTGGTACCCCTAATTTTGGGAAACTCTAAACCCAAACCCCCCCTAAAGCCCTGAACCCTAAATAGTAGTTTCCACTTTCTTGTCCACTATCCCTATATAACCCCAATATATAACCCCAATATAATTTTGGGAAACCCCCCTATGTTTATGAGTTCTGGGCTATTATCCACGTACTTCTTAGGCCCAGTTATACCTTACCCTAAACCCTCAACCTGACATACCTTAGCACCGTACCCTCTACCCTAGACCCTCAAACCTTAACATCCCTAAACTCTAAACATCCCTGAACCCTAAACATCCCCCCTGAGCCTTCAACATACGGAAGCCCTAAACATCCCTAAGCTCTACCTTCTGCCCGAAACTCGCAAGCGCGTGTTTCTCGCATTTGCCTGCTCGCAGCGGGGTCCGTGACCTGCCGTACGGAATCTTAGGACAATCTAATTTATAAGGCACACATAATAGTTATGTAGGGCTTAGGCTTTAGGGGTTAGGGTTTAGGGCTTAGGATTCGAAATTTCAGGTTTAGGGCGATTAATTCCCCACCCAAAAAGTGGAGAATCGAACGGGAGGAAACGGAAAATGAAATGGGCACTGGGCTTATACAGTGGTTTTGAATAGGTCCAAGACCCTAAACCCTAAACCCTCCAGGCCTTGACCGTTAGGGCTCAGGCCAACGCACGGGGCCTAAATAATCGCTGCGCGGGTTCAAGCAAAGTGTTCTGCACTCGAGGAGGAGTGGTAGCACAGGTTGGGTTTAGAATTGTTGGTTTAGGGTGGATACTGAGGCTTCAAGATGGATGCAAAGCCTAGCGTATTAACGTTTACGGTTTATAGGGCTTGGGCTATAGGGCGTCAGGTAAGTGATAACGCTTGCCAGGCTTTACGGGTATGCGACAAGGGTGGCGCATATGCGGATTTGTCAAGATTGCACAAAATCTTGGGAACCTTTTCGGATTTCTACATAGACCTACAAAGCTTTGGAAATTGACTGCGGTGTATACATACATATGTGCATACATGCATACACACATACATGCATACATACATCCGTACAGACAGACATGGGAGGAGTGTTTCCCTCCTTCGCTCCTTCCCTTCTGTATCTTACCTCTCTCTATCTATCTGCTGCGCCAACCCCCTAAAAACACACAACGCGCCCGTGCCGACAAAAATAAGTCGTTTAATGGTAGTTTCATTCAAGTATCTTACTGCAACAAAATCCTGAAAAGCCTAAATGAATTAAAGGCTTACGTAGGGTACACACAAATCCCAAATATCTAAACTGCAGGCTACATCCTATCCCTGAGCCCAGAAGCGCTACCTCTCAACCCTTAACCCAATAGGGTATCATTGTATCATACAGGGTTTAGGGCTTCGGGTTTAGGGTAATATGTCATATTATGTTGTAATATATCATAGATACTATACTATATCATGGAATGTTATGGTATACTATGGTATATTCATCTCTTCAATGCTGGAGGATCAAATGGAAAAGAACATGGAACACAAA